>LNAC01000762.1:455424-494240 GCA_002007465.1 Ailurus styani
TGGCTATGGTGGGGGCGGTGAGGGAGGGACCCCAGCTGGGTCTCTGTAAACAGAGACAAAAGCCCAGAGAGGCTTCCAGCGGTGAAATGCAGTGGCTGTTCCCCATCTGTACCTTTGAGCTGTTTTAGCAAGAGTCCCCGCCCTGTCCAGACCTATTGATCATGACCTCTATGGGTTGGACTTGGGAATATTCATTTTTTAAAAAAAGCTATGGGGTGGGGGACACCTGGGTAGCTCAGTTAAGCGGCTGCCTTCAGCTCAGGTCATGATCCCAGGATCCTGGGAGTCCCTTGCTCGGCAGGGAGCCTGTTTCTTCCTCTGTCTGCCTCTGTCTCTCTCTCTCTCTGACAAATAAATAAATAAAATCTTTAAAAAATAGAAATAAAAACAAAAATTAAAAAAGCTATAGGGGATGGGCTAAGGGAACTACTGGTCTCATAGGAAAAACATTCGTTATGCAAGCAGACCCGGGCTTGAATCGTGGCCCCACACCTTGCTGGTTCTGTTACCTGGAGCCACCTTCACCTATTTGAGTCTGTCGCACATACAAAGGGGACATAACAGCTATGACTATAGGGATTAGAGGACATCCTGCCCATGACACTCTATCGCAGTCTCTGGCCCGGCAGGTGGCCAGTGGCTATGTGACCAGCACAGATGAGGGCACACTTCCAGACCACGGGCACACTCCAGAGCACGAGGAAGGCCTGGAGGTGTGCTGCCTTCTCACACCTCCCAGGCCAGCCCAGAGGCGGCTGGGCATCCCAGGCCGGGCACCAGGCAACCTCTGCCCGGAACTAGCCGCACTATCTGGCCAGTTCTCCTCTGCCTTGTCCGCAGTCTAGACACCTGCTACCAGCATGTTCTATGCTCGAGTTGTAAACTCTGCAGCGCGGGGGAGGGTAAACTCCCGTACAGTGTGAAGTCTCCCAGACAGCGTGACGCACAACAGGTGCTCGGTCTGTTTCCATTGGAAAAGCCCACGAAGAAGGAAACGGGCTGCCTTCTTAGGACGTGGAGTATCTGAGCCCTTTTCTGAGAGAAGCCTGGATGAACATGTGGCACTGACTCCCAGGGGCGTTCAAGGTCAAGTCTGGACACTGGACTAGAAGGAGCCAAGCTCCTCTCTGACTCTGCCGTTTCATAGTTCCATGAAGTGCATGGATGGGACGCACAGAGCCGCCTCTGTCTTCTGCGAGAATAACAGGGCCAGGCAGGGGTCTAAGAAAACCCCAGCAAGAGCTTCGGGGAGAAAAACAGGCATTTTCCAGAGCCTCCACGGAGGGAGGCGAGGCTGGGCGGGGCCCCCACTTACTAGCATTCTGTCCCGACAGCTTCAGCTCCAGCTCCTGCACCTGCTTGACCAGCAGAGAGATGTGCTGGAGCATGTCCTTGTTCTGCAGCAGGAGCTGGTGCACACGGGCCTGCGCCTCCAGCCGCGCGGCGGCTTCGGCAGCCAGCTGGTCCTTCAGCAAGTGAACCTGCAGACAGGAGGCGGAGAGGACAGGGAGAGGACAGGACAGAGAGGAGAGAGGGCCATGAATGCACCCAAGAGTCACCAGGCTTCAGGGGGGGGCAGAGACGACTGCCAGGTTCAACTCAAGACAAAGAAGCCCTTGTGGGGTGAAGTGGGGACCTGGGCTTAATCTGGAGAAGCAGCCAGAAGAAGCTGGGTCGCTGGCCCTGGGGGTCTCTCTGAACGTCCCGAGGGAGGGCCGTGGTGGGTCCCTCATGGGCCACTCAGGGCCCAGCACCCAGAGCGAGAAGCACGAAAGAGCTGAGCCCCAGTCCCTGTCAGGGGAGCCCCTCGACAGCAGACGTGTTCCTGCCACGTGGAGGGAGGGACCTTTTTCTCCTCGCATCTTTTAAAAGGGGAAAACGGAAATGGGTATAAGGACCCAGTAGCTACGAAGAGTGGCACAGCAGCCCCCGACGCGGCCTTTCCTCTCCCCTTCCCCGTGCCCACACGTGACGGAAGCAGGAAGCCCCACAGATGCCCCTCCCTAGCGCGGGGGTCATCATACATTCTGCGCTGTCGCCTCTGGGGGGTGCCACTTTCTTTCCCTGACCGTCCATCCCCCTTTCATTTCCCGCGGCACCTGGGACAGTACTTGACACCTGCTGACGGGTTCGTGGTAGGGCCTCCTCCCACCAGCCTGGAAGGGTGGACGCGAACGGTTTACAGAGCCACACTCTGGACGAGGAGGGGAGGTCCTATCAACTCTCCTCTCACAGGGAGCAGCTGGTAATGGCGGACCCAGCCTGCTTGGGGCCCCCGGGGGGGGGGTCTGTTCTGGGTGCGTCATAGGGTATAGAGAGAAAACACAGCGGGAGATGGGGGGTGATTGTATCGGGAGCCTGGCTGCAAGAAACGGAGTCACAAGGCAACAACCACGTTCAGGCATATGCGATGCTTGCACTAAGTGGTGGACAAAGGGCTCTCTGTAGAGGGTTTCGGAAGGTCCCTAAAGAAAGGGAGCTAATGAATTTGGCCTGGACCAAGGCAGCTTGTGGGAAAGAGGCTCCCTGGGACCAAAAATACGGCGTGGACAAAGACAGAGGTAGGCCGAGTGGGGTGAGTCAGGTGGAGGCAGGAGAGGGGCTGGAAGACTTAGTCGACTCTGTTTCAGACAACAGATGCTCTGGATTTCTGAAGAGCGGTTTGCTCCGAAGAGATGCACATTTTACCGGGGAGCAAAAGGCTGTATCCAGCCCGCAGTCTGGCCAAGGGACCTGCCCAGCCCAGGGTCTTCCCCTTCCAGCCGCACTTGGAGAATCACTCTCTCGGATGCTGCAGCTGCTTCCCTCCCAGCAGATCTGAGGACCTGACCTTGCAGTTGGCTCTGCTTCTAAGTGGGAGCCACTAATGAGATTAGTTGCCACTTTCCATTAGTGGTTCCGAGGGCTGGGCCTGTCTTGCCCCGGGGGAGGATGCCTAAGGAATCTAAAGTAAATCTGTTCTCCACAAGGTGCTGCTAAGGACACAACTGACATTTTGGTTTAGAAATCAGCCTCATTTGCTGCCCCATATCAACTAAGGAAAGATCTAGAGAGCGATGAGAAAAGGGAAAGCAACAATAATATTTTAATCTGGGTATCAGATGGTGGTGGCTGTTAAGGCTTTATGTTCTTCGGAAACTGAGGCATGGAGATATTCCACCTGAGAACACACCCCCCACCCCCGCCCCCCGCCATCTCGCTGATTCTGAGAAACAGGACACTTGCTGTGGGAAGCTCCCAGAAGTGCCCCCTGATGAAGGGCCAAACTTCACCTTCCATCTGTGAGTCATGTAACTGATTCCAATCAAGACTATCATTGAAAGGAATCTACTGAGCAGGCGGAATTGTTAATTATCCACTTTCTATTTTCTTTGGAATGAAACAGAAACATTAGGCAGAAATTTGGAGCAGAATCTTCAACGCACATAAACAGAAAAAGCAGAGAATTCCGTCTCCTGCTAACCGGCACCTGCGGAGGGGGGCTCCCCGCACGTGCACCACGGACTCGGGGCCTTGCCTC
The DNA here is from genome assembly GCA_002007465.1 of Ailurus styani. NCBI lineage: Eukaryota > Metazoa > Chordata > Mammalia > Carnivora > Ailuridae > Ailurus > Ailurus styani. The sequence goes on from LNAC01000762.1 coordinate 458,945, forward strand.
CTGCATGTGACATCCCAATAGAACAGGCCAGTTGAGAGCGCTCGGCCAGGAGCTGGAACGTTCCAGTCTGCTGGTGACTCTCTCTGCCCCTGCAGGTCGTTCCCTTCCATCTGGACCTCGTTTTCTCCAACCCTCAGTTGAGGGGCCTGCCTACAGGGTGAGGTGACACAGGATTTCAGCACGAGGGGCCATTCGTCAAGGGCTCACGGAAGAAAGTCTCTAGATCCCCCTTCCGACATCAGAGAGCTAGGACTGGGGACACAAGAGGAGTCCCCTCCTGCAGAAGCCGGGGCGGGGGTGGGGAGCGGGGATACTGGGAGCTTCGTGTGCAGGTGATCAAGTTCCCCGAGGCAGAGTGCCCCGGATACAGAAAAGCCGGCCCTTGTTACATCCGGCACTGAGTGCCGTGAGAAAATGCCCGAGTCGGCGCGCTCCTTGTGCAGATTCGATCCGAATTTTAGCTTCGCAAATGCGGAGGTAGAACACTTCAGGTGTTTTCAAACCCCGGCAGTGCGAAAGCACACGCGGCGGCCTGAAGCCAGCACTGACGAGCCGGCGGGTTCCGCGGCATCCGCCGTGGGGGCCGCTCTCCGTGGCAGTCCGCGCCCCCGGGAACCCCGGCCGGGCCCACACACAGCGGCCTGGGCGGCTTTTAAACTGCAGGCGATGGAATCGTCCCCGGGTTTTGCCCACGTGCGTCCGGCCTTGGAGGCGTTACTTACAGCCTTGGCTGGGCCCGCCTGCTCCAGCTCCGTGGGCCCCCTTCCTCAATCCTGAAACAGGAGCAGACACCACCCCCGCCTGCCCTGCCAGATGGGGCCGGGAGCTGTATCCGGCACGCCGTTCTTTCAAACAACGGAACACCTTTTGCAAAAAGTAGGCCATACTCATTTCTGAAAAGGTACGTGTGGGCTTCTGCTTTCCAGGGCTACGGGGTCTCAGGCAAGGACTATTCTGCTCACCGACGGGGTCAGCAGGAAGGCCACGGCTGGATCAAGGGGGCTCAACCCTGCACCCTCCGGCTCTGACGCCCTCCCTCAGCCCACCCGGCGACACCAGACCGCTGCCCGCTCGCTCTCCAGCCTACTTGCCTGGACTCCAGCTCCTCCGTGAGAAGTGGGGGCAGGGCCAGGCTGAAGTTAGGGAGCAGGCACATGGAAATGGCGTGGAGAGAACCAGAGCAATCCCTCCTCCCCGCCCCCCACCAGACACACAAGCGGAGGCAGGCAGCTGTCTCAGCATGCATAAGGCAAGGCCCCTAGGGTGCTGGCGATGGGGAGAAGCCGTGGGGACAAGAGCGAAGTCTAGAGCCCGGAGGTGGGGTGCGGGAGTGTGTTCAGTGCTGCGCGTCTAACTACCTACAGTGCACATGATCACAAAGCGTAAGGAACCCATCTCGGGTTTCAGAATAAGCGCGAGGAGCAGCGGGTAGGGGAGGGATCTGTAAACAGCCGCGGCAAGCGCACAGGCCGAGCCCACAGTTGGCACGCTGGGAAGGAACCCGGCCCCCTTCACTCCTGCCCGTCAGCCGCGGTGCCCGGACCAGCTCTGGAGCTCAACTGGCCCAGCTCAAGGCCATGCAGGTGCCGGCTATGCCCCAGCTCTGGTTCAAGGCTTGGCTGTATGGTCATTCACAACCTTGAACTTCTGGCCCAACTCGAAACAGGAAGCCAGGGCAGCCAGGCAAGCCTCATGCTGGGTCGGGAAAGCCATCAGAGGGGTGAGGGTATTCACTATTTACACTCTGAAGTCTGAGCTAGAGTGGCTGAGCCACACTTTTGCCCCCATACCCATAAGGCCAGAGCAGGCTCCTCTAGACCAGCTCTGAACCAATTTAGGGAGAGGCTGGGAGAGATCTCAAGGTCTTAGACCAAATCCAAACACTGTGAAGGAGAGAGATCGAAGCCTGGTCCCAGGATAACAGCAAGTGGGATTAGCCTGTGACAGTAAATGGGGGGTGGGGAGAGGTGCATAAATAATGCAACAAGGGACCCCAAGAGTGCACCTGTTTGCAAGATACTCTGTACCCAGGAGGACTTGGATGCTCCCAGAGGAAAGGAAAATGCGTTCCTACCTGCAGTGCTGAGCTCATAGCACTGCCCACTGGAATTCTGGGAACTCCTGGCAGTTTAAGGAAGAGGACAGAAACCTTGCAGTCTGGTCGCAACAGTCTGACAAGACGACTAAAAGCTGACCTCATGCTGGACACTAAGATCAATCCCACCACACGGAAAAGCCAAGTAAGCCAGAGCTGACCTATTTTAAATGCAAGGAAGATTCAAGAAGACCTATTAATCCACCTCTGTCTCCTCTATTATTGTTACCCAGGGACCCGAACGCTAATAAGAAGCCCTTGGATCAAGTGCTACAATGAGAATGGGAGAAGGAGGAACATACAGAGAAACAGAAGAAGGGCTTAGGGCTGAGTGTCCCGGGGGGACACAGGAGCCGGAACCCTCGGCTACGACCTCACCACTGAGGCGTTCCCAGGCAGCAGAGAAAGACGCCAACTACAGGTCTGCCCAGAGCTGCTCCCGGGGAAGGCAGAGAGTGGGGCAGGCATGTACTCAAGAAGCGATCTCTGACCTCGAGGTCCCGTCTGACCGAAGATCCTGTAAGTCCCCGCCCCTACCCGTCTTCTCCCCAGGACGGATGCGCTACACTGGCCTTCCAGTCATGTCACTGCCTGAACCGAGTGTCAACCAGGACACCACCAACCACCACCCACAGACTGAGTCAGAGCCTCGGGGCTCCCAGCCCGTGGAAGAGGCTGGCACGGAGAAGGGCTTGTGAAGTGAACCGCAAGCACCGAGACTCACTGTCTTCAAAGAGAGAGACCGTCGAGACAGGACAGGGCTGTCCCACGAGACAGAGGCCCGATTCTGTACCAGAAAACCCCTCTTAGGGTTTCATGCTGACAGTGGCAAAGCCATGATAAATTCCGGGTCTTGTGGCTTTGCAGACCGAACGCTTGCATAGACGGCCACGACAGTCTTCTTGTCGTGTAGATTACAGACCTGCACACCGTTTCTCTTCAGAATTTAGCAGTGACTTCAAATTCAAATGACTCTCTGATAATATCCATCATGAATATGCATCAAGCCCTTTCGTAGATAAATAATAATTACTTGGCAATTGATATGCCAAAGGAGAAAAGTATTATGGTTGGAGAATGGATTTGTATTCAAGGGGAAACTTTCAGGAATGATGGGAGTCGTGGAATGGCCCGGCGCTGGGGCACAGGCTTTGTGCTCCTGTCACCCGGCGCCCCAGGGAGGAGGGGACTCTGGGGACTGCCACATCACCATTAAGGAGACAAGATGAAATCTGCTACTTGACAAACAGCACTGATTTCCCTGTAGGAGAAGCCATTAACGGCATTCCTTCCTTTTTCTTGCTGTTCTGGAAACACCTGCAAATGCTCCTAGCATTAGCACACCATGTCCTTTTGTTTCGTGGTCAGAATGTTTTAAAAGGCTCAAATTTTGGAGCCATGCCTCACTGATTCTACGCTCGCCATCCTGGCGGCAAAAGGGCTCCGGTGAGCCTCGCACCCCAGGCCCGTTCTGTGTAAGACCGTGTTAGAAGGTCTTCTCAGAACTAAGCCACAGCAGATCTGGCTCCGGGCAGGCTGCCGGCACTTCTTCAAGATGCCCACCTGGGAAAGGACAGCTCTGTCTGGGCCATCGCTCCACCAAGGTTCATGAGAAGAGTAAGCAGGAGAAGCAATGGAAATAAGTGCTCCCCAGAGAAGTCTGCTCTCTGCCATTCCAGAACGCAGGAAACCTTAGAGGTCAGCTGGTCCCACAGATGCAGAAGGCCAGACACGGAGCTGCCTTTCTACACTGCTCCCCAACCCCCAACCCCGGAGGCCTCGCAGCCCTCCTCTACTCCCGCAGGTCCTGACCTGTCCCTCGGTCTCAGAATTTAGCCTATGAACGGAAGGATCCTGTCCTTGCTGTTCCCTGATCGCCCCCAGCAAAGATGAAGCTCAGATGCACGAGGCCCAAGGAAGATGGGGACGATGATGTCCTCCGGGGGAAGCAAGCAGAAGGGATCGCTGCCAGGGACAGCAGGGACATGGGCTTCCCCTCCTCTAGCAGGCAGCAGCCTGACAAGTCTCTGGGGCTCAAACAGCACTTTCCTCCTGAGATCGGAGCCAATCCTCATGTGGCTAAAATATGGCACCTCCAGTCCTATAAGCTGGATCCCGTAAAAGCAAGTCCCGAGGCCAGGATGCTATCACGTCCTGCCTGGAAGCAGCAGAGCACTGATGGGGGCGGGGGCACCTGTGTGGACAAGGTGGGGAGGATGCCAGCGTGGTCTTTGCACAAAGTCCTTTCTGAGCTCTTTTAAGACCAGTTTCACAAAGTCACAGCTGTCCTGACTCCAGAGGCATCCCTGCCCACCCCAAACACCAGGAAAATGAGGCAGGAAGGGGAGGGTGGAATTGGGTGCACCTTGCTCCTTGGTGAGCTCAAGTCCTTACCCAACAACGTCCAGCCAAGCCAGCCAAGCCCAGCTCAGAGCAGGGGATACACGGGAAACCACGAGGTTTCCTTCCAGTTCGACTGCATCCCCCTCCACCCCCTTCCCCAACAAGCGGTGACCCAACAGCGTGAGCGACCCCTTATGGCTCCCTAGGTTTTAAACCTGCCCCTTGCCCCTGGCTCGGGCAGACGCGTCAAGCCCATGAGAGTGGAGCCTGAGAGGTAGGGAGGAGGCGGAGGAGAACCTGGGCCACAGCCACTTGCGTCTGCTGCTGCTGCTGCTGGAGGAGCTGCTGGAGGAGCTGCATCTGGTGGTGGGAGGACAGCGGCGTCCCCGGGCCCAGGCCTGGGGGCTGTGCCGAGCAGGAGGGAAGGAGCATCCTGGGCGAGGCTGCCAGCGCGGGCTCCGGGGGGTGGGGTGAGACCTGGAGGAGAAGACAAGACGCGTGTGACCCCGGGCAGTGGCCGCTCTTGGCCACGTGGCACGGACACGGCTGGAGCCAAAGGCTGTGTCCCCGGGCGCCTGGATGGCTCAGTGGGTTAAAGCCTCTGCCTTCGGCTCAGGTCATGGTCTCAGGGTCCTGGGATTGAGGCCCGCATCGGGCTTCCTGCTCAGCGGGGAGCCTGCTTCCTCCTCTCTCTGCATACTTGTGATCTCTGTCAAATAAATAAATAAAATCTATAAAAAAAAAAAAAAGAAAAAAAGAAAGAAAGGCCGTGTCCGCAGTGGAAATGTACACAGGACCCTGGGCCAGGGCCACCAGGCAGGAAACCCTGCTGGGACCCTCGGTAACTGACCCAACGTGATGGACACAGACGGTGGGGACGCTGGCTCAGTTACCTGGACTTCGAGGGGCTGATCTCGAGGGAACCTAGTTACCCACTTCCCTGTTAGGAGACCGGGAAGGGGGCAGCTTCCACCTTCACTCTGCTGGGTCCCCAGGGCTCCCTCCTCCAGGGCTGCCCGCAGGGCCATGAGGCCGTGGGGTGGGGGGCACTTCAGCCAGCCCCGCCATGCAGGGCGAGCCGCCGGTCTGCACAGACCCGCTCTGTAGGCCGAACGTGGTTTCTGTGCCGTCCGCCTCGGTCTCCCTCCAGGCAGGGGGCACCTGTCACTAACACGCCTTGTGTGATCCATAAATCGAGGGCAGGGAGACAGGGCTTGTATCTGGGAGCTCTGAGGCTGGCCCTTCTTCAGACATGCGGGAGGGAGGCACCCACTGACAGACAGACAGATGGCCCTTGCAGGTTGAGGTGCACCCATGACGCCAAGATAACGTCAGGCAGATGACTGGGGACCGCACGGCCCTCCAGACTAGAGACGGGCTTCTCCCGATGAGCCACCCCTCGACCTGTACCAGGAAAGGCCGGCGCCCGATAGGAAGGGGAGGCGACCGGGTCGCAGGGAGTTCAAGGGGAGGCCCACTTCCCAGCCTTCTTCTCCCGACTTTTCCATCGTGTCTTCAGGCTGGAGTGCGCTCTCACGTTCTTAGTGCCCCCGTCTGGATTTCATCAGGAACTCCTTGGGAGCCCCGTCATTTCAGCCAGAAAAGTGAGGTTGGAGCTCATGATGCCCACGTTCTAACCCCCGAGGGGCTAAGCGCCAGCCTCAGCGGCACCAGTGCACGGGAGCGCCCCAGCTGCAGGAGGGAGCCTGAACCAACTCTGCTCCGGCAGCTGAGCCTCGGGGATCAGTCGTGGTGCGTGAGGATTAGCTTTGCACAAGCACCAGGCTGGGACGAGGAGCCATGGAAGGCAGGACCTCCGTGGAGCACTGTGAGGGAGCACCCTCAGGGAGCACCGCGGGGCCCCTGGAGGGTGACGCTCATCAGGCATAACCCCGCGGTGTCCTGACACACAGCGGGGCTGAGCGACGGCACCCGGGGCCCCTCTCAGAGGAGAGGGAAGCTGCTCTGGTGCCGCCCCGTGCCCGTCACTCTGAAGTTGACCCCGCACGGGCGAGGACGTGACTCTGACCGTGGCCGAGGTTGCAGCCCGCGTTGGTCCAGGAGGTCGCGTGCATGCACACCGTGTGATGGGTCGCCTCCCGCCTACCTTGGGGTCCGGGTGGGAGCCTCCTTCCTTCCCGACGGCGTCAAGGTCGGTCACACCTCGGCTGAATTCCAGGATGTCATTCCCCGGCAGCGGGACCTCCACCGCGTCGATGTCCGTCTCCTCCGCGGTGGCCGTGGAGGCCCTCTCGGCTCCAGGGAGCTGGCGGCCTGCGGGATGACAGAGGGACGGGCAGGGCAGGGCGCCGCCAGGAACAAGGTCCTCCTCCGTTCCTAGCACTTCACATTGGGCTACGCCAGGCCCAGACAGCACCACTGGCTCCCTGACCTCTCACCCGCCCTTCATTCCCAGCCCAGCCGCATGTCCCCATTTAGTATCTTTTCAGAGTCCAGAAACAAAAATGAGGTTGCCTTGAGGCTGGACAAGACTGCTTTGAAAGGCTGGCCTGAGGTCGATGTGGACGGGGTGCGGGGGCTCGAGAAGGGAGGGGAGTGACCGTCACCTCGACCCCTCTGAGCTCAGGAGTGGAATCCACCCAGGGAAAGAGCCCTGAGCTGGGAGTCCAGAGCTGTGGGGGGCCATGCCCCCGGCGGACTGTCAGACCAGGGGTAAGTGGCCCCACTCCCGGGGCCCCAGCTCCAACGGCAAAATCAGAGGCCCTGGCTGAGACGGGAGCAGCCCCCCACCCCTTGGTCCGAGCCAAGCCGGACTCTGACCTTGTGACCAAGCGCAGGAGTCAGGCAAGGGGCCCGCAGGAGGCAGAAGTGGGGGGATCGGGGGGTGGCTGGGTTTCAAGCCTTCTCCAGTCTGTCCACACGCCACTTTTCACCTCCCACTGAAGACAGCGGCTGCGCTCAGCGTCTGTGTGAAAGCCCTGCTATTTCTTCTTTTCCTTCAGTCCCTCTTCCTATTTCTCGATTCTATAAAAACCTGGCCATTCCTAGGCATTTCCTGGGAAGTATTTTTCTTTCTCTACATTTGGAATTAGGCTCATTGCTACTGTACTCAAATAAGATTTCTTACAAAGATTGCAGGGACCAAGCGCCACGTGTAAAATGGAAGAGGTTAACGTCAGCAGGAAACATGGAGAGCCAACGCCCTCCCTGAGCAGCCAGGCCTCGGCCATCTGAGGGCCTGCCTTGCAGAACAAATAGGTTGGGGTTTTTTAAAAATATTTATTTAAGTAATCTCTATACCCGACCTGGGGCTTGAACATCACCCCAAGATCAAAAGTTGCATGCTCTAACAACTGAGCCGGCCAGGTGCCCCTAGAACAAATAGTTCTAACAGGTCTTCCTCGCCAAACCCACGTGAGTCATCTGGGGAAGCAAACCTGGGATTCAGGAAGCCAACGGGGTGCTTGGCTTCCCTCCCGGCTGCTCCGGGACCTGGGACGCGGCCCTGGACCACGGCCTGGCAGAGCCAGCGGGCAGGAGCACAGAGCAGGCCGCGTCCCACCACACCCCTGTGCCCAGAAGTGACCTGCCTGATGGTCGGGAGGGCCAGCCTGTGGGACAGAGGGCTGATGGAGAACTCGTGGCTGTTTCTCAGCAGGTGGATGGGCGCGGTTCTCTGTGCCAGTGTGGAGATGAACGGGGTGAAATGCCTGCGTTTTGAGCAGAAATGATGCCCCAGCAGAGGCTCAGGCCCGCAGCACCGTGCTTCCATTTGTCAGTGTACTTAGCACCTGGGATGGGGCGTGCCTGGCCTCCCAGTCCTCCTCTCAACCCCTCCTCAATCTTGAGGCCAGGGCTGGCTGGCGTTCAGGTTTCCCGGGGATCTGATATGGAGAAGGTATCCAGTAAACACCAACAAAGGAACTCCTGTCATGACAGGATGGCAAAACAGGGGAGTGGGCTACAGAAGGAGGCTGCCCCTCCCCCGCCCGGCTCCCCGTTCCCGGGGTCCCTAATACCAAGGACGCAGTGTGTGTGGAGATGCCCAGCCAGAGGCCTGGAGGAATTGGAAACTCTCCTGGGTCCTCGCTCTGCTTCTGAGGGGCTCACAGTCTTGTCAGCCATTCTGTTTGTACTAGTGGGCTTCCCAGACCAAGGCTGAGGAAGGGGAGTCCCAAGCCATGGGACCTGCTTTCTGAGGGACTTCCTGCCATGCCGTGGGCCCTCTGATGATCACCTCTGAAGCCCTGAGCTTGGACGATGGCTCATGGGTGGAGGTCAGGGTGGTAACTGACCTGTTAGAACGAGGAGGGTAACGCTGGGGGTAGACAGAACGTTCTGGATGCCGTGCCTGTGAGCATATCAGGTAAGTCAAACCGAGAGGGTGGACCGGCAGCTAATGGTCGTCCTCAGGTCCTGACAGACAAGGGGGCATATCTTTTATATGCAACTCTCCCGGCCATCAGGAAGTTTAAAGGACAAGAAACACCATGAAAAACCTTCTAGCAAAACCGGGAAACTTCTGGCATTGGGCAGTGTGGATTCCCACCCGTAAAAGGTGGAAGTAAGACTGCCCCGGGGGGGGGGTGTAGTGCTGCTTTCTGAACTGCTTCTTTAAACTATTTCTACTGGATGCAGTGAATTGTAACTAGGAGTCCCAGAACATTCGCTGAGTTCATTTACTCAGGGAAGTGTGTATGGAACACCTGTATAGGACAGACAGGCACTGGGCATCAGAGCAAGTAAGCAAAAGCTGTATTTTCAAGGCTTCCCCAGCCTGATGGAAGAAACCGACAGACACCAAGGAGGCAGCAGAAGGCTGTGTCCCCGCAGAGGGAGGTCTCCTGGGTGCAGGGGGCGTTAGTTAGAGCAGCCGGTGCAGAGGGGGAAACACCTGGAGAAGGAGTACCAGCGAAGGCGGGTGAAGAGCAGGCCTGGGGAGGTGAGCGCTGGGAAGGCGTCTTAGGCGGGGGCGAAGATACTGAGATACTGACTGCACAGGGCTCCGTATGGAGGGACCCAACCAGGAAGAGTCGGGATTTTATCTCAGAGGACTGAAAGCAGGTGAGAAATACCGAAGGGTTGTCATCCTTCCCAATTTCACCCTAGAGATGATGCGGAGGACAGATCTAGAAGGGTCGAGATAGAAAGCGACACTCCAGGGGAACACAGGCGGCTAAGGCAAAGGGGGTCGCAGTAGCAGAGGGGAACAGATGAATGGTTTTCAGGGGGCAGAAATCACGGGACAGGGTGGCAGACTAACTGTGGTGGGGGCAGAGAGAGGGGTGGAAATAGGGAGGGAGGGAGAGAGGAATATGCGTAAAATGAGTTTTAAAATTCCGATTTAGGTGACCTAGTAGGGACTGGTGCCCTTTAGGGCCATTTCAGGAGGAGCAGGGCTGTGGGTGAGACGGAGTTTCGAACTTGCTGGAATCATAAAGTCTCTCTCCAACAGCCAAGTGGTGATATCCATCAGCTGTTGGAGAGTCCAGGAAAAAGGTCTGGTCTGGAAATAAACGTCAGTCGAGACCATGCGAAGTCAGAAAAGAGCACCAGGGGCCGAGCCCAGGATGTTGGAAAGCAAGTAGAAAGGCTGCGCATGCCCGTGGGGTGGCGTCCCAGGAGCTGGGGTGGGGTGGGGGCAGGGCGAGTGCTTCATTCCCCGAGGGGAACTTGGCCCAGAAAGGCTGGTTCAGTTTGCCAGCTAGTCATCGGTGAGCTCGGTGACCTTGACCGTGGTCCCAGGAAGGCCTGGCAGGGAGCAGACCCCACATCGCTGCAGGTTGAAGGGATGACGGCCAGGATGGGGGGGACGAGGAAGAAGCTATGGGAGTAAGAGCAATCCGGCAAGAAGCTGAACGATGGGAGAAAGAGATAAGGCTGGGGAGATGCAGGGGCAAGGAAGGCTGGACTTGGTTTTGTGTTGACGATGAGAACAGCTCGCCCTTATCTGTCTGCACTGGGGAAGAAGTCAGCGTTAGCAGGAGACTCAGGTGACCGCTGGCGCGAGACGGCGCTGGTGGCCTGGCGCTCAGGAAGAAGCGGGTGAAGGGTAACCCTGGGCAGGGGGGACACCGGCCGCGGGGCGGGAGCTGGAGACAAGGGGCAGGACCGGCCGAGCCGGAGGCCCCGGGAGCGTGAGGCGTGGACCTGTGGGAGGCTGGCTTTCCCGGGGACGGGCCGGCATCAGGGGCTCAACGGAGAGGCGTCGCTGGCTCAATGCAGAACTCGTGACATGTCGAAGGTGTGGTAATAAAACGATTTCAAAAGAGAGCAGTTTATCAGTTCAGCCACAAAGTGCCGGAAATGGCTACTTAGCGGCCACGAGACTGCCCTGGAAACATGCTTAAATTTAAATAGCGTTGCTATCTTCCAGGCACAACTTAAGGGTTTTACCCCTGTAAGGTAGGGGTAAAACCATTTATCCTCAGAACCGCCCTCGGAGGCAGGCACTGACCGATAAACTGAGGCACAGGGCTGGGAAGGCGGGTGCCAGGGCCCCAGGGCGGGTGCTCTGAAGCTCGGCGCAATCACCCTGCCGCCCCCATGGGCTGGCTGCTTCCACCGAGTCCCCCCAACCCCCCGACCCCCTTCACTGTCTTCACTGCTTCACGTTCACACCCCCAGATGATCTGGTGTATCTGTCACGGGGTCGTCCCCTCAACCCCAACGTTGAGAGCCAGCTCCTTGCCATCGGGGCCCGTCCTGCTGTTGACAGTTTAGACCCCGAATCAAGCCTGGCACGTCAGGGGGGAATGAGAGAAACAGCTGTTGAATGAAGGAGGGCGCTAAAAACCAGGAGGAACAGGGAAACAGAGGGTCGGGCGGTGGTGGCCGAGGCTACAGGAGCTGGGGAGGCAGGGGAGCAGGCGGGACCGAACCCCGCAGGCAGCAGGTGACACAGGAAGTGGTCAGGAGCCCCCCCACCCGCCGCTCACTGTCTGGATGGTCAGACAGTGTACAGTGAGTTTTGAGATTTCCGACTTAGGTGACCTGGTAGGGACTGGTGCCCTTTAGGGCCATTTCAGGAGGGGCAGGGCTGTGGGTGAGACGGAGTTTCGAACCTGCTGGAATCATAAACGAGCTCTATTCTTCCCAAGGGCTCCAAGCCCTTCCCCATGCTGGATGGCTGCCGTGGGAGGAGGATGCCTCCAGGGGAACAGGGTCGCTCCCAGGAAACCCTCCCCAGGAGTCAAAGAAACCACACAAGGCAGAGCAAGGCCGGCGGAACAGGAGCCGGGGCCCCACCTGGCTCCGAGCCCCAGGGACGGGCCCAAGGCGGCTGCTGCCAAAAGATACAAAAGATAAATCTCCCCGAGGGTAGGGAAGGGTGGAAAGAATGAGGGAGGAGAGAAAGGCAGGCACCGAGGGAACGGGATTGGCAGCGCACACAGAGAAGGTGAATGCCATCTCGAAAGCACTGTTGAAACCCAGAAGGCGAAGCGCGGACAAGACATCAAAGGCCGTACAGCCCGGGCGCCGTCCAAGTCCTGGGAGTAAACAGGTCTGCCCTGCGCGGTCACGGGCCTGCCGTCGCATCACGTGGGCGGCTCCGGGGAGGCGGGGCGGGGGGGGGGTAAAGATAAACCCTGCATTAAATGGAAAGCTCCCGAACATGGACGCAAGGTGCGTGTAACAAAGCACACACACCAACTGATGGCTCTGTCCTGGGGCTTCGGGGTGCCCGTTACAAGCGAAGACCCCACTGCAGTCAATACATGCTTCTGGGGGAGGCATTATGGACAGAAGAGAGGCGATCCTCGCGGTTTACAGCCCGTAAGCAAGCAGGTGGGGCCCTAGAGAGCAAGGGACTATGGGGCTGGGCGGTAAGCAGCTTTCCTTGAGGAAGGCAGGTGTCCCATCCCAGATCCGAGACATCCCACACGCGAGGGCTCTCAGTAGGCTTACCCTTCGTGGTGACGCCGCACTCAGACCTGCCCTGAGACCACGGGCCTCGAGAGAGCCTCCTGCCTCCCTCCCGCACTGCGCAGATGGGGCAGGTCGTGCATTTCCGACTCGGAGCCACAGAACTAGCTACTATGCAATATGTCTTTCGAGGACCATAGGGTTGGCCCTTGAGCAACACAGTTATTAGGGGCACCGACCACCCCATGCAGTTGAAAATCCCTGTGCAACTTCCGGTGCCCCCAAACGTAATGAAGAGCCTACCGTTGTGAACAGCCGTTATCAGTAACGGTTGGTCAACACGTATTTTGTAGGTTACAGGTGACACAGCATAGTCTTAGAATAAGAAAGCTGGAGGGAAAGGCAATGTTATTGAGAGTGATGGCGGTTGGGGCGGGCAGTCGGTGGGTCCGCGGGAGCGGGGCCTCGGGGCGAGGCCGGCGGGCCGAGCAGGGAGCTGGTGACGGCAGGGTGACGGTTTCTGTGCTCCTCCCACTATAGCGGATGGTCAGCACTGAGATAACGGGCCCGCCAGCTGTGCCACTTTGTCCCGTTACCTTCTCGGTGACAGTTTTCTCAAGTAACATTCACGTACACGAGACCTGAGCTCCTGGGCTTCTCCTGCACGCCCCTCTCCCCAAGATGGGACGTAAATGATGTTCCACATGTGGAAACATCCGGTCTAGGACAGTTTCTTCAAAGTTTAAGAGCTCAAAGACCCAAGAGTGGATCCTTAAGGAGGTCCAGCATGGATGGGACATCTGTGTAACCTCCTGGCGTCCCTGCAGGGCAGGGCACGTGACAGGGCCTCTCCCTCCTTGTGAAAATGAGGGTATAGCCCTGCAGAGTGATGGATGATTTTAAGGAACTGACTCAAGGGACTATGGAGGTGTGACAAGTCCAAAATCTGTAAGGTGGGCTCAAGACCCAGGGAAGAGTTGCAGTCCACGTCCAAAGGTGATCGCTGGCAGAATTCCCCTTTTTTCTATTAAGGCCTTCAACTGATCGGTTGAGGCTCATCTGCATTATGGAGGGTGTTCTACTTTACTCAAAGCCTCCTGATTTACATGCTAGTCTCTGGGCACCTGGGCAGCTCAGTCGGTTGGGCATCTGCCTTCAGGCCAGGTCATGATCTCAGGGTCCTGGGATCAAGCCCCACTGTTGGGCTCTCTGCTCAGCAGGGAGCCTGCTTCTCCCTCTGCCTCTCTCCCTCCCCCACCCTCAAATAAATAAAGTCTTTAAAATAAATGTTAATCTCATCTGGAAAATAGCTTCCCAGTAACATCTAGAATAACATCACATGTTGGATGTGTCGGGGTCTATTCTGACCTATTCAGAGACACGTTCCAGCCTCGGTAGTTCTAGCTAGTGTAGCTTCATGTCTTCATGTCTGTGCAGCCACTCATCTGTCATCGCTCATCTTTTTCAGAAATTTTTCTATTCTTGCTTATTTTTCCATATTTCTGTTAAAATAATAACACCTAACAGGTATCTGCTCATCTGTGGTCACAATAATCCTATGAGATGGACACGACTTTATGCCTGTTTTCTTCCAAAGAGGAAACTAGGGCCCAGAGAGGTTATTAACTTGCCCCAGATCACACAGCCGGGGCCTATTGCTGCCAGAATGAAAACCAACCATCTGTGCTCTTGAGTCCTTTGTAGCATGACATTTTATTTTGTTGTTTTCTGACTTCCTGAGTTGGATATTTCACTAATTTGATTTTCATGATTGGTTATCTGTTAATGTAAATAGTCGAAACTTTGGATTTTCCTCTGCATACCGCTTTATCTGTGTCCCCCAGGTTCTGAATATAATAGCTTTCCACTGTGCCCCTTCTGCCGTCAGAAATTTGCATTGTTCTGTGAAAGCGAGAGATGAACAGGAGAATTTGCATTTCTATGAAAGATGTTCAGGTTTCCTGACTTTTCAGGACACTTCAAAATGAGAGGTATTGGAAAAAGGTCCACATGGGAGGTTTATAGGACTACACAATTTAGAAAACAGGGAAAGAGCTATTAAGGTCATTATAAACTCTATCTTCTTTCTGATTTGTTTCATAAACATGCTTTTGCACTGGAGTTTTCGCGGGGGTCAGATTTGGTAGCATCAGCTGCTTAAATGCTTCCTTGTTCGATAAACACCTTTAATTTTCTATTAGAAAAGCCACACGTGTTCCTTAAAGAAGGTTTGGAATCCAGGGAGGAAAAGAAACACTCAAGTGTTTTTTAAGTGGACCGACTGCCTGGGGCTTAGTGGCAGGAGGCGCGACCCCCTGCTGGGTGTCCCCCCACCCATCCGCCTGCGGCCACCACAGCCCCTGACAGGTGCCTACCTGGGTCCCCCGAGCTGCTGCTGTTCCTCTCGCTCTCTCCGTCCTCCTGGCCGTCCGCGTTCTGCTGCGTGTGCTGCAGACTCAGCTTATGGCAGACCTCGAAGGCCTGCCCGACTGTCCGCACGATTCGCATAGCCTGGCTCTGGGAAGGAGAAAGGAGGAGAAAAGAGCAAGGGAAGGGAATGGGGACCCTTTGCAAGGACACAAGAAGGTCCAGGGGCGGGAGAGGATGTGCCCGGGCCTCGTGCCCAGAAACCCACGAAGCCGGCACAGGAAAGAGATGGAAAGGGATGTCCACACGCTCACCAAGAGCAGCGCAAAGATAGTTCTCTTCGTGAAATGGCCCAGGAAATAGACACTCGCCACGGTTCTGTGACAGTAAGTCAACTGCAAGGACAGACAGGAAATACCCCGATTCCGGACTTAGCCCAGTTCCTCCTCCCCGGTTTAACAAAAGTGGTCAAGATCCTTTCCGCTCCGTCGCCAAGCCTAATCACACGTTCAGTGGGGTCGCCACGCGAAGAGCGACGCGGCCATCGCTTCTTCCCTGCTGGAACCGGCGCGTCTCCCGCAGACCAGGGGTGGTGGGGAGACGGAGACAGAGCCGCCGAAGCCCAGAACCCGAGTCCCCTGGGGCAGCACCGGCAGCAAGCTTAACGACGGCCAGCCTTCCCTCTCGCGCTGAAGACATCGCCCACTTGGGTCTGTTCTGTGGCTCTTTCTCTTTTCTGTTTTTCCTCGTTTCTTTATTGGGGCAGAGGTGGGGGGCTGAGGGGCTATTTAACTGCTTCTCTTAACAGCCCAAGAACAGAGCTTGACTCGAGCTCTCCACTTGGAGGAGGAGGACGAGATGGGACAAGGAAGCCTCGCCCCCTGCAGTCGAAAGGGACCCACGCAGGCTCCGAGGAAGAACCCCAAGCACGGTTCCCAGGGCCTGGCCTTCGGAGTGGACAGCTGACCGACCGCGTTATCAGTCCACTTCCACCTTCTCCCCAAGACTGAGTCCGGGGCAAGCTACAGGCTGGGCAAGCTCAGCTCACGGCTCCTTGTCCGCGGGGGTCCCCAAACATCCCCCCCCATGGCAGTTTATTTAACCGTGGCTGTCCCCCTACGCCCGCGTCTGAGATTAGTCACATTTCGGCTGATCAGGCCCCGGGTCAGCTGTGCCCACCCCGCCAAGCTCTACACTCACTTGAGCGTCTGTTGCTAAAAAATCTCAGGTTCTCCTGGTGAGGACAGGTGACAAATTCCACCGTCCCTGGAAGCCACAGACACTTTGCTTAACTAGCTTTGAGGACGACAGTAGAGGCTGGAAAGTCGTCGCATGCAGGCCCCTGGACCTACGGGGTTAGTCAGGGGCAGGGCCAGGCTTCCTCCTCTTCTCTTCGCAAGGGAGCACTCTGGTTTCAATCCAGTAGGAAATGTCTTTTCAGAGGACCTGCTCTTCTCAGGCCTCCCAAGCTGGACGACGGAGCACACTCAGGACTGACCTCTGAAGACCCTAGACCACGGCCCACAGCTCTGCCACCTTTATCAAGGACAAACGTCCGGAACGTCCCCTCCCGTTGCAACCAACTATTTACAAGCCCAAATGGCAGGAAGGAAGTGGGCTGGTTTTACTGCTCAGTCCCCCTCGTGCTCAGTGTTCACACGTTGGTACCCTCACCGTCATCATCAGCTGACCCTCACCTCTGACTCCCCGAAGAGGCAGAAAATGCGGACTTTCAGTTCGCCGGTTCCGCCTTCCCTGTGTTGCAAACGGCACCCGCCTCCTCACCTCAGGCCCCCACTCCTTCCTACCGGCCCTTCGTGACAGCTGTTCTCCGTGCGCCTCTGTGACGTCCCCTGAAGGGGTGAGCCAGTGACGTCTGCAGCCTCTCCTCCACCACACAGACGGGCCCATATATGACCAACATGCGTGCGAGCTCCTCCCACAGGGCCCGGCTTACCCTAAGTGCTCAAAAACGGGTTTTGGTGCCAAAAGGCAATTAAGACAGAAAATAAATAGGAAAGGCTGGGTTGACTTTATCAACAACAGAAACATAAAGATGTTAAGAGAGTTGCTTCTTACTCCATATGTGAGCATGGAAAGGAAAAGGCTAAACCACCCTGTCTCCCCACAGCGCGTAGCAGGGGAGAAGCCACGGGCCAAATGATCTCTGGTCTGCGCCTGTGTAATGGTTTCCACCACCAGGAAATTGTCACATTAAGAGTTCTAGATTTGCACCTTCACTGCTAAATGGCCTCCTTTCAGTCTGTGCTTTACTCATCTTTAATGGAGGTCATATTTCCACTCACAGGAAAAGGACCCAGGGGCACGTTCCATGAAGAGCCCTCTGAACTTGAACATGGACTCGAGCTACCCTGCGACCTGCTTTACAGGAGAGAGACACGTAAGAGCACTGGCCTCCCTTCTCACCACTGCCGGAGCTGGGAGATGCTGGACGGCTCCCAGTTCTCAGGAACGGCCGTGTGCCCTCTGACCACTCAGGCTTGCCTCCCCTCGCCAGTGGGAAGTCTACTTTTAGTCGATTCCCATGTAAGGACGCCGTTGGGGGAAGTTACCTGAAGGAGGCTCGGAGGGCCAATCTGCACCAGGCCGGGCCCATCCTTCCCTCTGCACAGCCTGGCTGCTTCCTGACTGCTGGGCCTGCCTCAGCCAGGGACTGGACCGTCTGGCCTTCCAAGCCGGAAAACTGGTTCTGCCTGCCACCAAGGAATGCAGGACGCACACGTGCTAAGACTTAATAGTTCATACGCCATGTCTAAGCCCACGAGGGACGACTCACTAAAAGCAGCTTTCAAAAGAACCCTGTCCGTAGGTCCCCATGGGTCAAAGGAGCTGCTCACATCTCATGACCACAAACAAGCCTTTGGACATCAAAGTGGAGATGTCAAGATGTGAAGGCAGCCAGGCACAGAGCAGGACGCACAAGCAGCACGCTGGGAAGGCAGCCTTCTCCAGTTCCAGAATCTGGCCATTCTCTGGAATATGCTAGATATTTACAAAGCGTCCCTCTGCAGCATTATTTCTGGACAAATCCAGGCTGGTCTCACAAAAGCCCCCTGAAAGTACTCGGCCACATAGAACAAATCTTCCTGTCCAAAAGCCCCTTTCCATCAGCAGCCCCAAAGCATTTGTGAGCTTTGAGTTGTCGGGACTAGGCTGGCAGTGGTCGCTTTGATGTTTTTCAAAGCTGGGAAGGAATATCTAACCTTGGAATGGCTCTCGGCCACAGACAGGGAGCACGGCAGCTCGGGAGAGAGCCGATTACAGGCAATTTGGCGAAACAGGCCTGGAAAGGAAGCAGTCTTACAACTTGATGTCACTTACCCTCGACACACAGAAATGCTTCTTTAAACCATTCCACTTACTCACGCTGACAAAGCCTCCCTCCCCTGCCCACCCCCAGGCCATCCCTCCGTCCAGGACAGTGGTCAAGACACGACCAAGGGCTCTCCTCTTCAGTGTGGCTACTAGGGGTGCCAACGACACACCTAATGGGTGTCGGTATCCAGGAATGTGCAGTGACCACCAGGAACTACGGCCACATTCTCCGTGACAGTGGGCAGCTACTCAAAAGCACACGAGAGCCTGCACTGGTAGCTTCAGGAAGACAGAAATCAAAAGGCTGATGCCCCCGTAGTTCGTTGATGCAGGGAAAAATTACAGTCCGTCATGATTTTAGCTTCTGTTCCCATGTTAAGCGACCCTGTTGGTTGGCCCTGACGATGTGGGAAATCTTCCGTGACACACACGTCAAGAATGGTAGCTATTCGTCTGATTCCGCAGCTGACTTAATGAATGACCTTGAGCACTGCTCTGCCTTTCACTGTCCTGGGAAAAGGTGTATTTCATAATTCTGGAGATGATGAAATGAGTCCTCAGGAAAGCAAGGAAAGGGAGGAGCAGGTGCTCATCAGGGAGATGAAGAAGAGAGAAACGTGGGGCACACTCCCCCTTAGTCTATAGCTCTCTTCTCTGCTCTCACCTACTGTCCCTGCCCCCTGCACTTGAGACCTGTCTGCTGCATGCTCCTGAATTCTGGGGGACTGAAGTCCAATAAATTACAGAATGGCCCCTGGGTTCATAATTCTTCTCATCTATCACAGCAAGAGAGTCTAGTGCCCTTACCTTGACCTGAATCACCACAGAATCTCAACAACAACAAAAAAAACAGAACTCAAGGTCATGTTTCTTTAATGTACTTTTTTTTCTTTTTTGAACCATAGTAAAAGATTTAAGCTTGTATCTGTCAAATGACTGCAGTGTATAGAATTCACAATGCTGAACAAGAAAATATATTTGGGCTTCAACACAGAGGAAGACTCAAGGTATGAAGGCTCTGAAATGGGAGATGGGTGAGGATTCTGTTCAACAAGTTATGGAATGGCCTTGATCTATAATTTGATTGAGGCAATGCTTGGGACACCAGAATATTGCTCACTATGCAGAAAGTTTCTTTTCAAAGTGAGTAGGATTTTTGACATTGACAGGACATAGGGGATCTTAAAATTTCCAGTAGACTGCTGGGTTCTTCCTTGTACTCTGCTAATCCATGAACCACAGGACCGTAGAGGAAAGAAAGCTGGGTTATACCCTCTGTACTGTCAGTCACCTCCCAGGTGACCAAGAGTAAGTTAACTCACCCTTCCAGGTACCAATTTCCTCATCCATAAACAGAGAGGTTTGGACCAGATGAGTTCCAAGACCTGTGGTTTCTCTATTTTTAAATCTTTTTTTTTTTTTTAAGATTTTTTATTTATTCATTTGACACAGACAGAGAGATTACAAGTAGGCAGAGAGGCAGGCAGAGAGAGAGGAGAGAGGAGGAAGCAGGCTCCCCGCTGAGCAGAGAGCCCGATGCGGGCCTCGATCCCAGGACCCTGGGATCATGACCTGAGCCGAAGGCAGCGGGTTTAACCCACTGAGCCACCCAGGCGCCCCTGGTTTCTCTATTTTGACTTCCCCACCCCTCCCGCCACCCCAACACTTAAGACATAAAAAACAGGCTCTTGGTCTGAGGGTCAGACTTCCCTGTCCTTCATCCTAAACTTGGCCAGGTGAGTGACTTACTGTTTAGCCCATGACCGTCATCATCACTCCAAGTCCCCTACAAATGCTCAAGGGCAGACCGTGAGACTTCTCAGCTGTGGGCCCTCATCTGATGGTGACAGCGTTACAGGAGGAAGTCATTTCTCCAGACCCAAACCAATTGAGCCATGATGGCAGGCAAAATGATTTCAAGGAGCTGCCCGTGAAGAGAACCGGGAGCTTCCTGCGGCTTCCGTTAATTACCAACACTTCACGCACTGGCGCGCTACTAAGTACAGTCACACTTAATCAGGGCTGACAACCTCCTCCTCTTGGGGCCGGGAGGAGAAGACAGGAGGGCGACAGCCACTCCACCCAGGAGAGGTCAGGAGACCACGCAAGAGGCGAGAGGCCTTGCGCATGAACACTATCATCACGCCCCCCGAGGAGGGGTCGAGGATGCCGTGGTCAGTAGGAAACCTCTCCACCAGCTGCTCCGGGCACTCCTCAGCCTTCCTTTCTCGCGAAAGTCTCCACGCCACGGGGACGGACACCCCGTCTGCAGACCCATGCCCCCCACCATCCCGGCAAGCCCTCCCAGTCACACAGAACTCGTTCCTGACGATCGGATCCTCCCACACACACCCGCCAGCGTTCCGGAGATGCCCCTCGTCGCGTCGCACTCGGTGGCGGGAGCAGCTCCTGTTCCTTTTACGAGTCTCATGGAACAGAGGTGGGTGGGCAAAGCTCAGGGCGAGGAGGCGGGAGGCCCGGTGCTGGTGTCAGCGGTGCTGCTGACTCACCGTGTGAACCAATGGCAACCAGCTTCCCCAGGCCCCTTCCTTCCCCAACTACACGATGGAATCAGTACCCACCCTACAAAGACAGTGAGAGGAAAAGGGAGAATCTATGTCAGAGCGTCTCAGGTCGTTCAGAATTAAGGAGCTCTCTGCACCCAAATGACAAGGGCAGGAGAGTCTCATGGCAAACGGGTCTTGGGGAACAAGGCTACTCCTTGTTTTGCAACTTCCTGAAGGAAAACAGTAAGACGGAGTGGTTGAGAGTCGGACTTTCTGGGTTCAGTCACACTTATTATGACTTACGGCCCTGAAGCTTCTGTTTTCCCATCTGGAAAATGAAGAGCGGATGAGTCCTACCTCACACACCTGCAGTAGAAATGAGAGAACCCACACAGAGAGTTTAGAAGAGTCATAGGCGCACATCAGGTAACAGATGACTTCCGACTAAGCCAGAACCTTCTAGATGATCAGCAGGTGCTAGGTCAGCTTCCTGCAATCTTGCTGTCCGGCTCCCGACGAGAGCCCCAGAGGAGAACCACGCTGGCCATGAGCATGAGCGACCTGTGTGAGGGTCCCCAGATCCAGAGCCATGGTCGTGCTGGGGCGCGGACGGGGGCCTCCAACAGGACAGCGGAGACGCCTGACCCCTATTCTCCACCCACAGGAGAGACAGCCCTGCTCCCCCGGGTGAACGGAAGGGAAGGCCGACGAGCACGTGAGGAGCCTGTCATGGGAAACCAGGGCCATGGCGTGATCCGAACAGCAATACTCCAAGCCCCTGACACAGCAAGGAGTTCGTCAGCGGATTTCTACACCGTGATCAACACGAAGGCTCTGGAACACAGCCAGGGCTGCTGCTGTGAGTCAAGAGATCTCCCGATCAACATCCATTGATCCAAAAACATCTCCTCATTGCATGGAGTCCCCCCCCCACACACACACACGTATTCCTATGACTGGCCAGTGAAAACTCTCACCCGAGCTATCACCTCCCCAGGCCAGAGTGCCTTACAGAACAGTACATCACCGTCCCCAGGGGCCCAGCGGGATAAGCGCGCAAAGCCTTGCAGGCAGGTGCCTGTGCGCCCCGTCTGCGGGCTCCCTGCACAGCTCACTTCTCACCGGCCCTTCCGCCCCCGGTCCAGCAGCAGCGGGCCCCGCAGGCCGTCCGGACAGCATTCTTTCAGCTGCGTGGCTGCAGGCCAGCAAAGGGCCTGAGAACCCAGTCCATTGACAGTTACAGCCTCAGGAGGTGACGGGGGAGGGCCACGGAAAACAGAAGAGCCAGACACCTGCGTGAGGCCCGAGAGCTGGGAGCCATGGGAAAAGGCGAACTGAGAGGGAGCCGGGCGACCACTGCTTTGTCGCCGGGTAATAAGAACTTAATTCCGTGCTTCGCTTCCAGGTCCAAGTCCCAGTGGGGGCCCTGCTCTCCGACGGGTTTTGGCAGAAGGACGGGACGACCCCACTGTGTGTGTCGCTTTGCTAGATCCGACGGCAAAGCAAACAGAAGGCATGATACCCTTCACCCCAGGTTTTCCTGCTCAAAATCCTTCCTTCCTGCCCGGCTCCCTGACTCTGGCCAGTGCCTCTTCATGCGACCGCAGGCAGGTCACTGCACCTCTCTGAGCTTCAGTGCAGTCATCGGAGAAACCGGGGGTGAAAATTACCTGTCTTATCTTCTTCACAGAGGTTTTAGAAGGATCAAGAGAGATTAAATATTAAAGTACTTGGTAAATTATAACGTGCCATGTGCAGCTCTAACAAACCCCAAGGCCCACGTGGTCCAGTCTCTGGATGAAACTGAAGTCGGATGGACAGTTGGG
The DNA here is from genome assembly GCA_002007465.1 of Ailurus styani. Lineage (NCBI taxonomy): Eukaryota > Metazoa > Chordata > Mammalia > Carnivora > Ailuridae > Ailurus > Ailurus styani. The sequence continues at coordinate 481,246 of LNAC01000762.1, forward strand.
CCCCCAAAATGAATTAAAAGGGGACTGTCGTCTTTAGCTGCACCCGTCAAAGCACATTACGGGTGATCCAATTCTTAATTCTCAAGAACGTTTAGCATTTCTCAGATCCCTTGTGCCTACAAACTACAGAAGAGCCATTCACCTCCCAAACCCCCCTGCTCATCCGCAGCCCCTCTGGCTTCTCTCTGTCCCCCCCTCCTCCTCTTCCTAGCGGTTCTTCAGTATGTGACTTCGCTTGGCTCCACTGAACACACTTTCGCTTCACTGCACTATTACCTAGAAGTCGGGCAACGTGCGCATTTTCCTTCCACCTTTCCAGTTCTAGGTCCTTCCATTCGAATTCCATGATTTGCATTAAAAAGCCTGGGAACAGGTGGCCAAGGGCACCAATCTCCTTAGAGGAAGAAGCTGAATCGGCAGAGAATTCTCGCTGTGGAGCCGGGGTGGGGGCAGGTGAGGGGACTGGACACACACATTAGTGAATCATGGCCCTGTCACGTATTATCCTGATTAGGCCCACTTGACACGGGCCCTACAAATCTATTAAAGATGCTTTATAGTCTACGAGCTTATACGGCGTCAAGGAAGGGGTCGGCAGAGAGGGATCTGGAAGTCGTCCTCGCAGAAAGCCATGCTCGGTGGTTTGTGGCCGGACCGGCAGACGTGTAAGGAATCTTAGAGGCATAAAGAAAGTGTTTTCCAAAATCCCTTCTGCCGAAAAACAGTTGCTAGGAGATTACACAGATTACGAGGCAAAAACATGATCCCGTGGCCGAATCAGTTTGGCGAAATGCTGGGTTAAACAGACTTAAAGGGGTTTCTCGAACTTTTAAGACTACCCAGCAAATTCAAAGAGGATAATTTGGACATGGAACGTTTTGGATGGTAAATATTTTCCAGGAGACATTTTGGGAAACTCTGCTTCTGACTTATCTCCTTGTTTTATAGACAAGGAGGGGGAGACCCACAGGGGATAGTGACCCACATAACATCTCTCAGGGCTCTAGTGTGTGTGTGGGGGGGCTAGACCCCAGGTTTCTAACTCCAGTTTTGTGTGAAGTTCTGGAGAAATGATAGAAAAAGCATCTACCAAACTACTGAAGTTGCATTTACTCAAGCATTAAGGTCACCAGACAGCCAGCCTCGCACACAGAGTCTACACTAGTCTCCGCATGTCATGACGTGTAGACCCCTGGTCAATATTCAGAATTATGATGGAAGGTCACTTAAGTCAACAGCCACGCTTCCTGCCTACCACACACCAAGGGGAGCGTCACTCCTGGTGCGAGCTACCTGTCCCGTGCCAGAGCCCTCGTCCATGGTCCGAGGTCTCTCGCGCCGTCCGCGTGTCACGGAGCACAGAGCGGAGATGAAACTGAAGGGGAACTTCATTACACGGGGACACTGGCGGACCACTCAGAAGACTCCCGCGTGTCGCGCACGCACACAGCCACCTCGAATCTTGCCTCTCCAGCAACAGGGGAGGGGTCAACGTTGGGGAGGGGGGTTACTCTGGTTCCGTCAGAGGAAAACACAAAATGACCAAAGATGGCCCGTTTACCTTCTTCTTGGATTTAAAGACGTTACACCTGAAGATGTTGCTGGCACCATCTCGAGCGATGTAGCTGAAGATCTTCAGGTCCTGGGAATCATGAGAGACGTAGAAGATCCTACAGGAAGAGGAACAGAAAAGTGCACCGAAGAGGGCATTAGGTTCCAATCTCCAACAAGGAAACCTCTGTTGAAGGACATGCTGAAGACAGCTCCCTTCCTCCTACGAAAGCCGGGGGCACTTTCCAAAGGCCCCAGGCCCTCCCCCGAGTGAGCTCCAGATTCGGAAGAGGGGGTTGTGGGTAGGACGCGGACCCCGCGCTATCACTAGGCAGCAAATCTCTGCTGGGGGCTTGTCTGTTAGAAGGAAAAAAACGGTCGCCATCCTTATCAGGCCAATAAACCCGCATCCTGCCCAGGGAAATGGGGGCAAGTTTCTGGACACCTGTTCACACCTGTTCACAGGTGTCTCCAAACGAGGAGAGTCGGGGAGCCGGCAGTGCGGGCCCCGCTGGGGGAGGTGAAGAGCGTCCGTGTGGTTATCAGCGCCCCTCTCCGGCCGGCCCGCGGCCTCCGTGCGCTCGATCCCCCCGTGTGCGCGCTGCGGGCCACCCCAGCAGCAGCAGCGGGACAGACGCCGAGCTCCCGCGGAGGGACCTCCCGACAGCAGGGGTGCAGAGCGCAGTGGCTGCTCTAGCCCGGTGGCCAGGACGGCGCCGTGGAGGGCGGAGGCCGGAGCGCGGGGGGGGGGGGGGGCGCGGGNCTGCGGAACCACCTGGGCAACAGCACCGCAAGGGGGGGCCGCTCCCGGGAAAGCCCGGCGGCACTCAGAAGGTGCTGGAAGCGTCCGCAGAGTGGCCAGAGGTCAGGGTGCTTCAGTGGAGCGCGCGGGCTCGGTGACGGGGTCGCGGAAGCAGCCAGAGGCCAGCCCACGGGGCCCCAGAAGGTCAGAGCGGGGACTCCGGGGGGGGGGGNGGGAAGAGGGACCCTGGGGCGGGGGGCTTCGGAGCAGAGGACTCGCTTCCTGGTGCTCTTGGCTGGCTGCTGGGGGCAAGAGAGGAGGCGGAGGGCCGCAAAGTCGTAAGCAAGGCCGCAGGGGTGGCGTCTGCAGGGGGGCCTAGGACAGGGTGCCGCGGGGTCGGCCGGGTGTGAGCACTGCCCGCGTGGGGCAGGGGAGGGGAGATGCAGGCGCGCATCCGTGGACCCTCCTCTCCTCATTTCCCTAAAACGTCTCTTCCTCGGTAGCAACCCTGGCGACTCGCAGCCAAGGACTTAACGGGCCGAGCTGTTTTCCTGTGGGTCAGTGCCGCGCACTTAGCAGAAAGACAACGGGATTCGGAGTCGGATCCGCAACTTTGCCACTCGCTGCAAGTGGCAGTGAGTCACTGTCACCTGTCAACTGGGGCTATGAATAGCAATGCCTGGACAGGTTACCGGGGAGAAGCAATAATGAGTGAAGTGCCTTTGTACTTCTTCCCGATGTGGGTCTCTCCATAGCCTCGTCAGCGAGATTCTCGCCAAGGACCCCAAGGGGCCTGGGAAGGCCATTCAGGAGAAAAGTGGACCCAGAGAAGAACGATCCTGGCAAGAAACCCAAGTTCACCTCGGGGACCCCATCCCTCTGCTCACTGGGGTGGAAGTCATGTCAGCACATGTCACGGGTCTGCCGGCTGCGAATGACGCAGATGAGAGGTGGCTCTACCTGTTTAAAGGGAAGGGACATGGAAGGGACCGCCAACTACTGTACCTGGGCACCTCCTGCCTGAGACCCAGCCCCGCCCCCACGGCAACCCTTCTAGATGTTCCCCCCGAGCGTCTCTGAAGCGTCTCAGATTTATCGTGCCCCCCCCCAGTGAATTGATCAGCGTCCTAGTCATTCTCCAAGCAAACCAGGCCTTCCTCCTCCCAAGCCCCATCTGGACAAGGGCCCCGCATCCGCTCAAGCCACAAGGCTGAGCCACACCCACCACCCCCTCCCTTGTTCTCCAGCATCTGTTGCTCACGGCCCCGTTCTTTGCAGCCCATCTCCTCAGTGCGGCTGGGAAAGGTATTGTCTTCTGCACGGTACTGCCTAAGTTCACGGATTCCTCTGTTTCACCTGGATTTCTGCCACCTGTCCGGAGTCTCTCTCTGCTTTCTAGCTCCCCTGTGGCCAACCCATTCTCTACCTTGCTAGCAAAGTGGTATTTTTAAAAACACAAACTACATCTCATTATTTCCCTCTAAAAACCTCACAAAGGCTTCCTACTGCCCTCGGAATCAAGTCCGAACTCCTCAGCATGACTACCTGCCTGTTTTCGTCTCTCCCCAGAGTCCTGACCTACATAGCCCTTCAGAACTTGTCACATACATCCACCTGCCGATGCCACTTGACAGCCTCAGTGTCCTGCAAGACTCGGTTCAGAGACGCTTTCCTGCCCACCCCACCCTCTCAATAGGAGCTGACGAACCCCCTTGGGCTTCCCATTACCAAAGTACCTCCCTTATACTTCGACATTTATGCTAGAGCCCCTCGGAGGAGAAAGGACCACATCCTGGTGTCCGCAACACCAGCATGGTAATGGGCACAGAGAAGGTTCCTAATGCTAGCTGAGGAGGGAGGGAGGCATCGTGCCATCATCAGTGAGCACCCGACCCGTGATGTGGTCTGGCTGGTTTTTCACTCCTCCCCACCCCCCTGGACCAAGGAAGTAAGGTCAGTTAGCTCTGCTGAATCATACATAAAACTTCCATTTTTGAGTTTTTAATTACTGTGCAATGCCCTAAGGACTGAGAAAGGGAGATAAAACTGATAGGGCAGATATGAAGGCAGAGTGGCAAGCTGACAGGACACGGAGACCAGGAAGGTGGCCAGGAGGAGCAGCAAGGGAGGTTAACTTTCCCTTGCTGGACAAAGCATCCTTCCAGCAGATAGGACAGCCGTGTGCGGATGCAGTCCCTGGGGCTCTCTGCAGGTGGTGCCATGTGCGAGTTCAGAAATGTAGTGTCGTTATTAAAGAGAAATAACCAAAAAAAAAAAAAAAAAAAAAAAAAAAAAAAAAAAAAAAAAAAAAAAGATAACCTCTAGCTAACCCAAAATGTCAGCGAGTCAGAGCTTAGACAAGCATCCACCAACACAGTCAAGCGGCACAAAGTTTTTCCACGGGACCTCATTCACTAACGAATGAATAAATCAACAGATTAAAGCTGCAGGTCCAACACTTCGGGTCTAGAAACACATTCCAAGAACCCTTATTTCTCCATACCCAGGTTTTCTAAAGAACTGTAATTCTGTGTGTTGGGGGTGGGGGAGGGGAGAGAATGAGGAAGGGTTTTTTTCCCCCTTCTTTATCTTCAAATCTGGTGCTGTTTTGATCCTGCTTCCAAAAAGTACCTCCATTTTCTCAACTTTCTGTGTAATTATCGAAGGTGGGATACCCGAGTAGTTCACGATACTGTAATACAGTGGTTCTTTATACATAATGATGATTACTAGGGTTTTGTTGGTTCTTTTCCCCCTTCAAATTCCGTGTTATTTTCAAGTATGCACAGAATTCTAATTCTCACCTGCTAATGGAACTGTTATGCTTCAAAGCTACAGCACTAAACTCTTGTACGGATTGTTCTATCCATGAGCTTACCATGAAAGACTGAAATGAAAAGGTACCTTGGAGGGACTGGATTTGGAGATTATCACAGAATTCAGGTTGACAGAGCACTGAAGAACCAGCAGACCCACCACCAACACCCCCTTCCTCGACTATTAATCTAAAGTAAACTTGTTTCTCTCAAGAGCACACTTCCCAGCTGTTGACCTCAGACCAAGCCCTCCGTTGACAGAGCATTTTCCTTTCTCACTTAAATTGTATATTAATAATCTCTGCACTGTATAAAATATTAACACACACACGCACACACACACTCTTTCTCTCTCTCTCTCTCTCTCTCCATATTTAACACAATGCCCAGCATGCGGTGAGTTGCTTGCTCGGCAAACAGGGGTTCCCTCCTCCCTGTGAACTTTTCTGTACATCCCCCAGGCCTCCAGTGACTCTTGCCAAGGACACAGAATTGAATCACATTCCGGTCATCGCTGAGAATGAAAGCATCTCACTGCTGCTTCGCACTGTGGTCAACTCAGACACTCGAAGCTGATTCCCACGACTGTGTTCAAGGGCGGGCTATCTAAGCATACCTGGGTCACCAGTTTTTAGGACTGGTGCCTGGTGATCACTACTTCCTTTTCCGAGCTCTCACAGACTGTCTGCTTAATGATCTCTTGGACAAGTTCATTAGTGTGTGATTCCTGGACCCAGACTTTCCTCCTTCCTAAAACATGGCCTGGGATGTCTGATCCTGGCCATCTTCTCACATCTCATTCATTAGGACCCCAGGACCCAAGTACCTGAGGCTCAGATACACTTAAAGGAGGGACAACTTTTTCCTCAAGATCTTTAAACATCGTTTTGTAAGTCACCTACGTTCTAATGTTTCTGGTTTGAAGATCAGGTGGTGCTCCACTGAAGGAAGAGGAGGAAGAGAGGTAGAAAAAAGGAACATGAGGATGCAGAGAGGCTTGGGAGCTGGTCCGGTGCCGCTGGCCCGTGCCAGTTCTCTCACCCTTACCCTTTTCTGAGAGCCCACTGCACCCAGAACCTCGGTCCGTCATGGCTGCTCCTTGGCGCTCACACTTGCTTTGAAGCTCTGCCTGCCATGCTGGGCTCTTCTAAGGAGCCCTGTATAAAAATCTGGGTAGCCACCGTGATTTTCCTCCACGGGTTCACCTCTTTGGGACCAACTGGAATCATTTCCGTTGCACTTCTATCCACAAGTGCTCCTCCCTTCCTGCCTCTGAGTCTCCCGGTTACTGTGTCCCCTTCCTTCTCTCTGACAGGACGACCTCTAAACCAGCATGTCCACGCCCCCCCGGCATGAGAGCTCCGCCCCCTGCCCTCATCCCCCTGGGGACTGTCTGTTGACTTTGGAATCTCCTGGCTCCAGAGAATGTGACGTCTCGAGCAAGGTTTCCTGAGTCTACGTACAGGCGCCGCTCACCCAACACCCACAGACGGGAAGTCCCCCCCAACCACGGGCCCCCACACCCCGTCCTGCTCACAGCCTGCGGGGAGGGTCTCACTGGCCGGCCTGGGGTCTGCCGCAGCCCAAAGCACGGAACCCCAGGGCAGGGGGTCTAGACCGCGTGTGGGGCCTCGCGCAGTTTTTTCCTGCTCTCCTCGTCCCTGAATGAGAATAAAAGTCTCTCTCCGAGTGCTTGTAAAGTTCTGGGACGGGCAGATTGAGAGTGGGCGAGACAGTAGATGGGCAAGTTTCCTGTAACCCATGAAGTGGGTTAAAAGTAGAAATACTTTTCAATGCATTTGAATGTGAGCCTGCAAGTGAAAGAACAAAGCGAAATCACCACTGGTTCCCTAACGTCACCAGGGGTGGGGGTGAGCCTCCAGAAGGAAGGCACCATTGTCCCCTTGAGGTCTCCGAGCCGTGGGCATTCCTAACCCAAAGACACCTGCAAGGACAGAGAGGAATGGACTGTGCCTGGAAAGATAAGCTACCGAGTAACTTACAGATGGCAGGGACAAAACCCAATGGGATCCTTCTATTTTTTTTTAAGATTTTATTTTTTATTTTTTTAAGATTTTATTTATTTACTTAACAGAGAGAGCGAAAGAACAAGCAGGGGGAGGGGCAGAGAGAGAGAGGGAGAAGCAGACTCCCCGCTGAGCAGGGAGCCCAATGTGAGACTCGATCCCAGGACCCTGAGATCATGACCTGAGCCGAAGGCAGATGCTTAACCATCTGAGCCACCCGGGCGCCCTAAGATTTTATTTTTGTGTGGTCTCCACACCCAATGTGGGGCTCGAACCTACAACCCCAGGATCAAGAGCTGCTCACTGCACCGACTGAGCCAGCCAGGTGTCCCCAGTGGGGTCTTCTGAAGGCCAAGCCTCTGGGACAGAACAAAGCACAAGGTGAAAAGTACAGGGGACACCAGAACCGGCCTGCTGGGTCAGACCGGCCGAGGACAGCTCGGTCCTGGGAAAATCCCGCGTGACTCCCGCCCCGCAGCAGCAGGGACGCCCCGGGCAGCCCAGCCACCCTTCCCAAAATGACCGTGCTATCCTCCAAGGGCGTGGGGCCAGTTTTAGGGGAGATGGTAGTTTGGAAGGAGCCCCCAGTGCTTTGGCCCTTGAACCACGTGAGGATCAGAGCAGCGAGCTGTGTGTGTGACTTTCTCTGCCCGCCAACCCCGCCGCGTGCACACGTGTCCACGCTCCAGCCCCTCTGGTCACACTTCCTCCATGCCTCTTAGTTTTAATTGAACCTTCAGATAAAATTGACCTTCACGGTGATCATTTTTCTCTCTTATTACTGCTTCAGTCGGATTATCGTTTCCTCCCACTGTATTCCCGGGCTCTTTATCACTTTGGCGGATTTTCTTCTTGAGAAGTTCCTTCCGTTTCCGTCTTCTCTCTCCATCCCTCATTTTAGCCGTTCTTGACACGAGGCCTGCCTCCCTCAGACGCTTTCTCAGACTGCTCTCTGGCACGAGGGGGCAGCGATGAGCTCACGAACTGGCCCCACAGTTCCTCGTGGAGCCCCTTACTTCACAGCTGTCCCCAGGGCTGCGAAACGTCATCCACGTCCCGCGTGTCCTCCCAGACCTGCACCCCAACAGCGCGGTCTGGGGGAAGCCAGGGGTCCGAGGAGAGAGCCAACTGCAGGCAGAGAAAAGCAAACACTGGAGCCAGTTCTAAGGCTTCTCCAAGGAAGAAAAAGTATACAGACGTCTAAATTATTACTGTGACCAACAGCTTACCTAGGTAAGAGATGAGCCATCCGAGGAGTTACAAAATCTAGTGCGAGTCAGGGGAAGCCACATTTCTCTTCAAGTCTAGTGAGGGCTGCCCCGCGGCCCAGCTCAGCAGTCAATGCATGTGCTCATTTCACAGCTCTTCTGTGGAGTTTCTCTTATGTCCCCCTACAATCTCCCGGCTCTCCTTGCATCAACCACAAATGGTCACACAGCCCTTCCCAAACGCCGCGCCCTGCAATAAGCTCCTTTCCTCTGGCTCGGTACTTGACTCACAGGCAAAACACAGGCCAGTGTCCCTCAGCAAAAGTCCCTTCCTAGGCTTCAAGGCTACCTCCTCTCCAGTGTTGGGGAACGTCTCCCAAACGTCTGCCCCCAGACACCCAGCTGTCCACGGCCGCCAACTGCCGCTCCTCTGTTCCTGCACCTGTTACCTGGGTTTACGTATTCAAATGTTCGTGTCTTTGAGGGTCCGCTCGTCCTTCCCACGCTTCTGAGACCCCTCGGGCTTCCTGAAGACTCCTGCTCAGAGACACTGCTCTTCTTCCAGAGCCAGAGAGCGGAGCTAAACGGGGAGCTCCTTCGCCTGGGGTGTGCTGGAGAACCTCAGCCCCCTCTCCTTCCCCACGAGCGACTGACCCTCTTGCCTTCGAGACGGGGAACTCTCCCCTCTTCCCGCGGTAGGTGCAGAGATGGCTTAGGTGAAGGTCTTTCCAATGCAAAATAAATCATCATCAGAAGTTCACACCCTTCCTTCCCACGTCCCTGTGCAACTTGAGGTCCCCGTGATTTCCTGGAACAAAGGACTGACAGAACAGAGCCACGAGGCCTCAGTGGAGGGAACTCAAAGCCACACAAGGCCCCAACTCCTATGAGCAATCTGGGTGGCTCAGAGGGTTGGGTGTCTGCCTTCAGTGCAGGTCATCATCTCTGGGTCCTGGGATTGTGTTCTGCATGGGGCTGCCAGCTGAGCAGGGAGCCGGCTTCTGCCTCTGCCTCTGCCTCTCCCCCTGCTTATGTTCTGCTTCTCTCTCTCTCTCTAATGAATAAAAAGTCTTTAAAAAAAAATAAAGACTCCAACCCATAGTTCCCTCAATGGCAAAATGGCATGAGAGGAGGCTCACAGGATTGTCACAGGGATTAAATGAAAGGATTTATGTACAGCGCCTGGCTCAAAACACCTTTACTAATTTTTTAAAAAAGATTTTATTTATTTATATGACACAGAGAGAGAGAGATCACAAGTAGGCAGAGACGCAGGCAGAGAGAGAGGAGGAAGCAGGCTCTCCGCTGAGCAGAGAGCCCGATGCGGGCCTCGATCCCAGGACCCTGAGATCATGACCTGAGCCGAAGGCAGAGGCTTTAACCCACTGAGCCACCCAGGTGCCCACACCTTTACTAAACTGATCGGAGTATTTGCTAATCTGCTGTGTGTCCCCAGCGTACCGGGGGTGCTCTAATGGCTTGATATGTACAAAGTCACTGAACCCTCACGACATCGCAGGAGGTATTCCTATCCCCCTTTTAGAGAGGAGGGAACAGAAGTGTCGCTCAACTTTCTCGAAGTCACACAGCCAGCTAGTAGGTACCTGTATTTGTTTCCCAGGGCTGTCGTAATAGATGACCACATCTGGATGATTTAAAACAACCAAAATTTCATCTCTCACAGTTCGGGCAGCCAGGGGTCAGAAATCAAGGTGGTGCTGGCAAAGTTAGTTCCTGCTGGAGGCGGCGAGGGAGGGTCCCTTCCATGCCTCTCCTCTGGCTTCTGGCGGCCGCCGGCGATCCTAGGTCCCCTCTGGCTTCCTGGCTGCGGTGCCACATCCGCTGTCTCTAGCTTCCCACACCTGCCTGTGTGTCCTCTGTGTTCCTTTCTCCAAACCCCCTTCTTACAGGACACTGGACGGTAGATTCGGTGCCCTAACCCATCTGCTCGTACCTCACCTTAGTTCAGTTACATCTGCAAAGTCCCTCCTGCCAAACAGGGTCACAGTCATGGGTATCAAGGGTTACAACTCAGACTTCTCTTTTTGAGGGGACACCATTCGACCCACGACAGTCTCTGAGCCAGAATCTGAACCCCGGCCGTCTTAGCCCGGTTTCTCAACTTCTCCATGACCTGCTTGTCCACGCAGCTGGCTGCTCACTGTCAAATACCCTCCGATTATTAGACTACCAGGATTACTATTACCTTTTTACCCAGCTAGCAGGTGGCGGTATAGGGCACTGAGGCCACCGAACAACTCTGAATTGTCTTACTCCGCATATGTTCCCATGCCCGTGATGCCTTCACAGGTTCTCCCTGGTCGCCTATAAATTCATCCTCACGTGGGTAAGATTTTCAGTGGACACTCGGGGGAGAGGTGCTTGGTTTCTTTGCTATCCCCAACTGCCCACCTTCCACCCAAGCTTCTTCAAATAGACAAACCCAGAAATACTATAAATGCTCACCCTAGTTTTTCCAAAGGTAGTCAGTCCTCAAATGACCCACCTGGAGCTTCCTGGGATTCATCCCATGACACACTCTGTCCTCTGCTCTAATTCACCCCCTCTCCCCCCGTCACCTGCTCGGCACGTGGGAACCCCCATGCGCCTGATGGGAAACGAGGACAGGGCACCCACTCCCCTTCCCAGGACTCAGGGCGCCTGGCTGGCAGGACCAGGAGCTTTTCTTTCTCCGATTGCTCCGACTTGCTTCCCGATCCTACATCAGAGAATGTCCGAATCACAGCTCACTGGAAGGCACTCCTCTCAGGACTCAAGGACAAGAGAATGTGGTGGCGGGGCGAGTGCCAACACCCCTACCCCTCAAACGCACCCCAGGACCATCTGTCCTCGGACAACTCCCTCTCCACCATGATCCCGTGTCTTTTTTTTTTTTTTAATTATATGGAATCATGTATCTTTACTTCCACGCCACAAACAGATCTTGGAACAAAATGGGGTGGGGGGGGGGAGAACGGACACATCCTTGATCTCATTTCAATTCCCAACCACTTTTTAACGTTCTTCTGTTTCCACTTGGGAAGTCTGGGGAAGGGGTGGGTGCGAGGCTTGAGGAAGCCAGGTACCAGGCTGGGGGGATGGGAGAGGGTGTGAAGACAGGACTGCTCTGGCCTGAGAATCCCTTTCTTCCTGCCGCGATGCCACACGCTCTCTCTTCTCGGCTGTGTCCCCACCGCCCAAGAGCAGCTGCTGAGGGAGCGTCGTGCCCTGGGGGCGGCTCGGAATAACCTTCGTCTAAGAAATGCACGTCTTCCTCTGCCCACCCATCCCGGCCCCACAGCAGACTGTCTCGGGAGGCAGCACGGAGCCCGGTCCGGGCCTGTCCTCGAGGAGCTCGCACAGTGGGGTGAGCACAGGCCGAGGAGCAGAGCCCCGGGGACGTGGGGGACGCAGAGCCCGCCTGCTCCTGGGAAGGGCGCACGTGGGAGCTGGCGTCCCAGCAGCATCTGGAAGAGGTGGGAGGTGACGGGGCTTATGGAGGGGAACGGTTCAGGCTGCGGCCTGGCACGAAACAGATGATGGGAGTCACCCGAGGTGAGTTTCCTAGGGGACTCTTTACAAAGGTCGGGCGGAGGGCAGGGAGAGCGGAGGACAGCGCAGTCCCCGAGGGAGCCCTCGGCACCCCAAGGCCCCAGGAGCAGGACAAGCAGGCGGCTGCCAGAGCCCAGAGAAGGAACCGTGTACCACCCGGCAGGAGCTCTCATGACGGGGAGGCAGCCCACCGATGGTACCCACTGGTCAGCCTGCGGGCACTTGGCCCGGTGGGGAACACATCTGGATGAGCCAAGGCAAGCCGGCCATCAGACGCAGGAAGGGAGAACATTCCCTGCAAGGGAAGCTGCACAGAGAAAGGCATGGAGTCGAAGAGAGGGGCGGGGGGCACCCGGGTGGCTCAGTCGGTTAAGTATCCGACTCTTGCCTCAGCTCAGGTCATGACTGAGCCCTGTGTCGGGCACACGTGCTCTCTCCCTTAAAAAAAAACCTGGGGGCACAGAGTCACAAAACAGCGCAGTGTGCCTTGGCACCAGGAACACAGCACGTGCAAGGGACCAGCAGGAGGCGAGGGCAGAGGGAGGTCGGGACCTGCTGCCCAGAGCCCAGCTGTCCCCTTGTGCGCTCACGGCACTGATGGGGCCTGCGCAGGGCGGTGACAGAGCTGGTAGTGACGGAGGTGGGAGGATGGACTGCAGGAGGCCGTGGACAGAAGAAGGCAGGCCAAAGAGAGGCTATTGCAATATGGAAGGCATGGGGGAAGAGGAAGAATTGGGACTGGGGGCTTGCCAGGCAGAAGAGCTCCATGGACTCCAACCTTGGTCTCTCTGCTTCCAATTGTGAGACACGGGGTGAGTCTTGTAATGGTCAAGTTTTCGTTTTCTCATCCAAAGACATACAGTCATGAGAGCTGGAATGGGGGAGTCAGGTGCCAAGCACAGGGCAGATGGATTGACACAGCCTGTACTTGGGCAGTGCACGGTCTGGGCAACCAGGCTGGCAGGCCCAAAGTCCAGGCAAGAAAAGCTGAAGGTCTAACTAAGACAGCACCAGCGATGATGGGTAGCAGGACATGGATTCCAGAGCCATTTCTCCGGACGTGAGGAGGAGGGCGGGGGGGCGGGGGGGAGAAGATCAT
>LNAC01000762.1:494245-672467 GCA_002007465.1 Ailurus styani
GGGGGAGAAGATCATGAGTTGGGTGGACGAAACACGAACCAGATCATGGGACACAGACGCAGGAGGAGCTGGAGGCACAGGGAAGTGGCGTGGGCTCCGCACATGTCAATGCTGAGGGGTGACCAAAGCACTCCGGACAGTTCTGCCTGTGAGACAAGTAGAAATAAGCGACTGGGAGAGAGGCCCAGACGTCGGAGCCACAGGGATGCAGAGGGCGAAGGCAGCTATGGGACCCAGGAGATTCCCCACGTAGCAAGTAGAGAAGGAAGAGAATTCTCAGGCTTACTGAGAAACAAGGGCAGAAAAGGGGGAGCCATCAAAAGACGCAGCAGGAAAAGACCAGGAGAGAAGAGAGCAACATGAGAAACCCCCACGGAAGGGCAGGAAGACAGAGTCTCCAGGGGAGGGTCCACGGTGTTCGGTGCCCGGCGAGACGGAACGGGAGGCGGCGGCAGAGAGCGCGCCAGGGATCAGCACGTCAGACACCCCCAGCCAGCACGGCGAGGGCGGGCTTGGTGCGGGGCGCGGAAGCCCGGATCTAATACCGGAGCAGAGCAGGGGTTTTGGAAACGCGCACCACAAGGGCAGTGACCCCGAAGAGCCTGGCAGGGAAAGGACAAGGTAAGACGGTAGGCCCAGGGGGCACAACCTGCGCCATTTATAGGCTCGCAAAGGAAGAAACAAAACAGAAATAACCTCAAGGTCCAGGGGGAAAGACAGGGAAAAGGCGGTCTCAAGATGCAGGCGAGACGGCCGGGGACGGGGCCCGGGGACAGAGACGCGAGGGGAGTCACGCCGAAGCCGCCAGAGCTGGGCCACCCAGACCCCGGCTGGTGGCCTTCTCTGCAGCAGGGCAGCCCCGCCACCAGGCCGTCCTGATGTGTGCGTAGGGGCGAGGCCACCAGGCCGTCCTGATGTGTGCAGAGGAGTCGCCTCGGGCTGAGGCAAGGGCTCGGGGAGATTTTCTTAGTCCAGCGTCCTGGTTAAAGCAAAGGCTGTGTTCACGGCTCCCCCCTGCATTTTACCCATCGGTTAATTCCTTCCCTTTCCGCAGGCTGAGGGCACCTCCCAGACATGTGACATGGACCCAGAGGAAAGCACGTGTGGCCAGAAAAAGTCCGCGGCCGAGATGGGCACTATTCATGCTGGCGGGAGGGCCCGCGGGGCGGGGGGTCCGGAAGTTCATGGGCGGCGGGGGGAGGCGAGGGCGGGCTCTCCCGGGACCTGGTTTATGAGCACTTGCTCTGCAGTGAGCTTGTCAAATTCCTCAGTGTCAGCTGAGGCATCTGACAGGCTTAATGGTTTCCTGAGGGCTTTGTCCTTCCCATCAGTGAACAAAGGCAATTGGGAGGGATTTGGGTTTAGCGCTTTTGATATTAAAAAAAATAAAAAACTAAAAACTTCTTACAAACAGAAAGAGGTTTGTGTTTATATATTCTGTTTACATATAATGTGTTCACCTGTGTTTGGATGAAAGGATCTGCAGAGCAGATGGGACCACTGACCCACTGCCCAGACAGCTCCTCCAGGAAGGACACGCCCCCGCGAGACCCCACCTCCAGCAGTGGGGACCCCCTAATGATTAATTAAGTGCTAGCAGAAGACAACGGGCAGCGAGGGGCTCATGTGCGGACGGCACCCATCAGGGGTTGTCTTCTGAGGTCCTTCTTGCTCTTCCCTTCCAAAGAATCCTTTATTAAGGCCATTGCTAAAACCAAAAGGAATACATCCACCCTTTACTATGGCTTCATTCCTCCCATCCACCTTCGGATGGTTATGAATTATCAGTAAAAACAGCAACACACTGGACAAGACATAAAGTCAAAGACCAAGCTGATGCACAGAAAAAGATGGCCGCCCCCCCAGCAGCAGTGACAAAGGACAGGGCTGGTGTCTCTGGCCAGCTTGAGGAAGGAGAGAGTCTATTTTCAAAGGCAGCCTTGGCTTTCTGGTGACTTGCTCCCTGCGCAGAGCTGAGCAAGGTCACGTGACTTCCGGTTCCTTGGTGTTCCCAGCTTCGAGGCTGCCTTTTGAATAGTCATCTCTGTGCTGGTTATTATCTTCTACTAGAACATATGTTCTTGGTGTTAAGCTTCCTATTTTTTATTATTTATTTATTTTTTAAGATTTTATTTATTTATTTCATAGAAGGAGAGATCACAAGTAGGCTGAGAGGCAGGCAGAGAGAGAGGAGGAAGCAGGCTCCCTACTGAGCAGAGAGCCCGATATGGGCCTTGATCCCAGGACCCTGAGATCATGACCTGAGTCGAAGGCAGAGGCTTTAACCCACTGAGCCACCCAGGCGCCCAAGCTTCCTATTTTTTATCCCCTTCTCCAAATACCTTCACATACAAGAGGCATTCAGTGCTCAACACAGGTCTGCAGGTTGGTTGGTTCATTCATTCATTTGTCCATCCATCGGTCCATCCATCCAATCAACCCTAGATAAAAGTCCACAGAATATAGGTACCCATCTCCTAGGAATTTTGCAAAGATTTAACAAGAAATCAATTCCATCTAATAAATATGTATTGAGTGCAATTATGTGCACGACAGCAGTCAAGGGGACATAAAGATGAGTAAGATGTAGCTCCTACGACAAACCAGAAGACAGAGAAATAGCTACAACACTAGGATGAACTTAAGGATGATATAGCCCTGGGGTTCAAAGGAGACATGGAAGTCAGATCCCCACTGTGGGAGTGGGGTTGAAAGCAGGAAGGGATTCCTGGTGGATGCAGCAAACCTTAGAATTATTACTCAAGAACTTGACAAACGGGTTACCGAACCCAGAAGACTTGACCAATCATGGTTTGATCATGGTGGCCACCACCGTTGGGAAAGGCTGTAAATCCCCCACAGCTGCTTCTCAGGGTCTCCCAATAAAGGCTGTGGGGACTTGCAGACAACCTAGCTTTTCTCCTCCCATATTCCCTGAACTCTATGCAGAGCCCTCTGGAATGCCCAGCCTTCCTCATTTCCACGGTCTGAGCTCTGTGCTAGCAGGAAAGCAGCCCAGGCTCATGACTAGCTCTACCCTTTTTAGCAGTGGGGCATCACCTTCCTCCTAACTGTGCCAAGACGCAAGAGGGAGCCCAGAGGGCTTCCCAGCCGGGATCGAGAGACAGGGCATGACGCACAGCGTCCAGACTGGTGTGTGGTGTAGAATGCTCAAGGGACCACTGTGGGATGAGCTGGGACAGCGTCCGACTACGATCCTAGACACCGTCTGTCCATTAGGCTCATCACACAAGGGCCACAGCTCCAGACCAAGGGCAATCTTCACTTGCCTTTGGAGTGAAGGGTGACCACCCAATGGCCCTTCCCCTGGCCCATTACATGGGCCTTACATCCCAGTGTCACACACAGACCCTGTACCAACTGTCCCACATCCATGTGAATCCCAAAATACCTAGGGTACCAAAAGGCTCGTCCCATGCAAATCCCCTCCCTTTAGGTGATCAGAAACCCACCAATATAAGACTGGTTTGTTTTGAAGAGGCAGTGCCTCTAAACAAGAGGCAAATGTCTTTTGGGCAGACAAAATAAACTCCATTAATCATTCAAATCATTCCAAAAATCAGTCGAGTAAGGAAGCTTACGGGCCGCCTGAAATGAACACTTTAGTACAAGCAAGTGGACCCAGCCTGCCCTAGCTTTGTCATTTAATCACTCAAACACTAAATTATTAAGCAAGCTAGGTCTTTTTTTTCCTCCTCCTACAGAAGGACATCCAGTGATAAATCTTCCCGGCTTGAGAAGAAAATATTCAAAGATAACCGACAACGATTATTGGCACCCGTGGGTCTTACCTTAGAAATGATAAACCACAGGCGTCTGTGGTCCGTGAAGTGCCCACAAATTCAAAACTCTGCACATACAAACGTGAATGCACTGTTCTAGGGAGAGGATCCAGCTGCATCAGATTCTCGGAAGTATTTGTGTCCCGGAAAAGGTCAAGACCATCCCACAGATGCTGGGACCAGGGTCTACCTAGTAGCAGCGAAAGGTGTCAAGGGAAGGAGTACTGGCTTTACTTTGCACACGCTCTTCCATCTGAGCCTCTTCAGAGCCCTGCAGATTCTCTTTTTGGATTCCCTTTACGCACGTGAGGACAAGAAAATGAAACAGGAATGGAATTTGAAAGTACGCAGTCACTTAGAAGTAGAACTGGGACCAGGCCTGGTTTCTCTGTTCCCCTGGTTCTTCCTCCCCGGGTGATTCCCTCCCCGGGAGACAGTCTTTAATTATGCGACGTTTTCTAAAGTTAGCCTAATTGCATTTTCCATCATTCATATAAAACATGTCCTCTAAGGCCTGGCACAGAGACACCGAGCCAAAGGTTCAACTTTGATCATGCTGGTGCCTCTTCGGTTTTCTG
The DNA here is from genome assembly GCA_002007465.1 of Ailurus styani. NCBI lineage: Eukaryota > Metazoa > Chordata > Mammalia > Carnivora > Ailuridae > Ailurus > Ailurus styani. The sequence continues at coordinate 498,627 of LNAC01000762.1, forward strand.
CTATTCACTACCTACCAGCTTTGCGACTCAGGCCACCAAGACAGGCAGAGGATAAGGCCACCAAGAAAATAAGGAAGCTTACGGGCCCCCTGAAATGAACACTTTAGTACAGACAAGTGGACACAGCCTGCCCTAGGTCTGTCATGTAGTATTTGCGGAGCACCTACTATGTGGCCCCTTCTAGGCACCAGGGATGCGGCTGTGCACAAAACACGTGTGGTTCCTACCTTCACACTTAGAATTACTATGACGCAATTTTCCATTCTTTTGCCATGATTGAATTTATTTATTTATTTTTAAATATTTTATTTACTTATTTGTCAGAGAAAGAGAGAGAAAGCACAAGTAGGAGGAGCAGACTCCCCGCTGAGCAAGGAGCCCAATGCAGGACTTGATCCCAGGACCCTGCGATCACGACCCGAGCCAAAGGCAGATGCTTAACCGACTGAGCTACCCAGGCACTCCGAGTCCTATTTGAATACTGAGGCTCCCCAAGCTCCAGGGACTTTGCCAAGCCCACAACGAGGTGTGCACGTTGTGTAGAACCTGCTTCCAAGGAAAGCTAAAGGATGGGAACAGATAAAGAAGGCACAGGACTACGTAAGATTGAAAGCAAAGGAAAGGCAGGCAGAGACACTGAAGTAAGAGGAGAAGGGAAAGGCAGGGGCGGGGGAGCCCGCAGAAGCAGCAGGGAGTGCATGGGGCTGGAGACTTGGGGCGAGCACCAGCAAACACAGAGCGCACCGTCTCTGCCAAGCGCTGGAATTTAGTCAGGCCGCCAGGAACTGCAGGGTGACGGGGGCCCCGGGCCCTCGGAGGGAGCCGAGGGTTGACAGATGTGCTCCTGCATGGGGCAGCAGGATTGAGGGAGGCTATTTCAGGACAGGAGGGCGAACATGTTGGCAGGGAGAGACAGGGAGGCTGGGGAAGGGTTGGCCACAGCCCACGGGGAAGACGCAGGTGGAGCCACGTCCGGAACACAGGAGGGCAGGGCACAGAGCCACAGTGGGCCGCGGCCCAGAAGACAGGGGTCATCTAGGGAGAGGGAGGGTGTGCCGAGCCTGCAGGTAGAAGCAGGTGAGAAGGATTTGGCACAGAGTGGAATTAATAGCGGGGTGAATAAGGGATGGCAGAGCAACCCTGGGGAATGAGCGGCGGCCAGACAGCATGAACGATACGCCCTTTCCCCTCTCAGTTGGTAAGTTTCTCCATGTGCAAAATTGAGTAATTCCTGCTCATGCATATGTATGAAGAGGCACAGTCTATGGAAGGTTCTGGCACTAGTGGGAATAAAAGCATCATCTCTACATGAAACACGACTCACTGCAGTGATGGACGCTCCCATCCCTCAGACAAGCCGGCCCAGAAAAGACAGAAGTCGGGGAGAGATCGCTGAGCCGGGCTGCCCCCGATCTCTGGGTCTGAGCCCGGCAGAGGCTCCTGATGGAGGAGGCTCAGTCGTACAAACATACGGACGATGCAGACAGTCACCCTGCCCTTGAACGTCACAGAGCACAAAAGTGACCTGGGAGCCTCCAGGTCTGCTCCTCCTCCTCTGACCTTCCGAGACTCCGGTACCCAGGCCCCCTGCCATGCTCCCGTGACGAGGGGGCTCAGGGAGCACGTGCGGGGCTTTGAGGTGGGGACTTGGGCATGCGGAGGTTTGAAGGGAAAGAGCTTAGACAGTAGAATCGTCTCCATCGGGGAGGTCTTGATCTGATTTTGCAGAGACAGCCTGGATGTGGGAGTGGCACCTTTAAGGATCCTGAGAGCTTTTCTGGTTCCACAGAACGACAGCGTTAAGTAATTGCCACGTATTCTATCCTCTCTCCTAATTATGGGATGCTGCCTGTGTATTACAGGTTAGGGCAGTATCTGATTCCATTAGAGAAATAATGCTTAGAAATTATACACATTTTTCTATTTTAATCCCCATGCCTTCCTACGGGTATTATCTCTTTTAAAAACATGAAGCTGTTTGATTTCTTTTTTTTAATTATTATTATTATTATTTTTTCCTTTTGAAGCTGTTTGATTTCCACTGCTCATTTCCAGTCCGTGGCACTGGTTCTCCTGTCTCTCCCTACCAAGAGACCGGCGCCCTCTGCCCCCCGCCCTGATGAAGCAGCTCCTGGAGGGCTCCCCAGACAGTCCGTCCCCCGAATGCCAGCCTTCCTTCACTTTTACTCGCTTCAGCGTTGGTGCTCTTTCCCCTTATTTGCAAGCCCTTAGGAACGCTGCCTTGGGGTTTCTTTCTACCCCACTTTCATAAAAATAAAGGATGAGGGGATACTCTCTAAGCTTTGGCACTTAACTTCCCATATATATATATATGTAAAGATTTATGTACTTTGAGAGAGAGAGAGAATGAGTGGGGGCAGGTTCAGTGAGAGAGAACCTTCAAGCAGACTCCCCACTGAGCGCAGAGCCTGATGCAGGGCTCCAACTCACGACCCTGAGATCATGACCTGAGTCGAAATCAAGAGTCACGATGCTTAACCGTCTGAACCACCCAAGCATCCCCAGAGTGCTCTTTACATTTTAAAGATGCTGTTTTGTTACAGCTGACTAATTCTTTGTAATTCTTCTGTCTAAATCGCGGTGTGAGTTCCGGCTTCTGATTGGACCCAGACTGCTTAACCACTGTTTTCCTCGGTGCCTAGCGCAGCACACACCACACATCAGAGCTCTCCATGAATCTCTGTTTCCCTTCCCCAGCTAGCCCTGAATAATTGATCTCTGACTTGCTCAAAATCAAAGCATGGCTCAACGTGGAGGGCCCCAAACCAGAACGTACTTCTTCTCATGTCTGATCTCACCAACTGCTTGTGTGTTAATTACTGACATTTCTGAGGATTGGCTGGACACCCGATGGGGACCCTCCCTGGTTTGCTCTTTCACACTCAAAACCGGACAACCACTTCCAGGCTGACTCCTGAAGCTTTCAGGTCAATTAACTTACTGGCTTTGGTTAAAAAGAAGAATTTTCATTTGCATGTCCGGCCCTTAGAGTCAGAAATCTTTGGGGGGCTGATAATTCTTCCAGTGCCCAGTAAGACTGAGAAGACACCAAGCATTCCCTCCCTGCACAGCTGCAGCGTAAGACGGCTCCCGAGAGAAACGTGGGTGGGATCTGGGAGGCGGGGACAGAGCAGGAGTGACCACGCTCCGAAGGGTCATTCCCGGGCAGAGCAGGAAGAAGTGGACATCAGGGTACCGGTCAGCTGCGTCTGGCCTCACTCTGCTGCACTCACCGCCAGACCTGCCAGACAACCTCGAACCCAGCCCCCATCAGAAGTTTCTCCGCCGACTAGGAGGCAGCAGCCAGGGAGAGTCCACAGCCTCGCACACACGTCTGCACCTGTCCTGGGTGCGAGTCTGCTCCGGCTCATGGACGCTCCCGGCATCCTGCGAACTCCGACGTACCAGCCACACTGGGGCGGGTGAGTGATTCCTCTCGGGTCTTGTGTGGACCTTTTAGTTCCTGGCTCCTGCGGCCACGATGTGGGTCCAAGTCCGGTTATTTTCTGAGGCCTCAACACTCCCAGTTGCCTGCTTCCCTGCTGAACCCTCAGTCACAAAAATCCAGCACTCTGAATGATGGGTGTGAATGAATTCTATCTAATGTAACAACGATCTCTGTAAATTCTTGTATGTAGGCTGAGAAATGAAACAGTGAAAACTGCAGAAATAATGAGTAAATAATACTGGATTATTCTTGGTTGTTGTTTTTTTTAATATGCCTGCCTAAACATCCCAGCACAGTGAATATATAAAAGTTCTCATTGCTTTTTGAAATACTTTAAGTCTATCTGTGGCCAAAAATCAGTTTAAGAGTCTAATTTTTACACACACACACACACACACACACAATCTGGCTTAAAGACCATTACATAAACCTAAGGATTCTGAACAATAAATCCACCATGACCTAGGTAGGACCTAACACAGTTTGTTAAATAAGCAAAATATAGGGCGCCTGGGTGACTTAGTCATTAAGCATCTGCCTTCGGCTCCAGTCATGACCCTGGGGTCCTGGGATCAAGTCCCACATCGGGCTCCTTGCTCACTGGGGAGTCTGCTTCTCCCTCTCCTGCTTCCCCTGCTTGTGTGCATGCTCTGTCATATAAATAAAATCTTTAAAAAAATAAGCAAAATATACTATGATCTCATTCCTTAAAAATAAATGCAAAACTCCCTATCATGAGGGTAAACTTAAGTCTCTACATCTTACACTGATAAGACAGCAGCTGTGATACTGTACTAAATTCTAATAGATTTTACGAGGAAATAATGGGTTCTGAAATTAGAAAGTCTAGGAAAAAACATAATGAAGAATGGCTTTGAAAGCTTTAGGGAAATAAGATCTATGTATTTGTGGCTCCAGAGAAAAGAGCTAGGATCAATGAACAAAACTCCCATAAACATAGTGAGGGTCACGGCCACAGCTACTCAGCACAGGGGACAGAAGCATCCTGCGATGGGGGGCGCTGGCTCACGTGTCCGCCACAGTGCTTCCAACCTCATAAGATCCCAGGACTTTAGAGGTCACTTGGGGCTTGGGGTAGGGGAATAAGCGGTCCTCGCTGATGGGGACAAAGCTCCTATTTAGAACAATGAACAGGTTTCGGAAGGTGGTGACGGCTGCACAGCACTGCGAGTATGATGAATGCCACTCACGCGTATGTTTAAAATGATTAAAATGGTAAATTTTATATTTCACCACAATAAAAAAAAACACGACAGATGCAAAAAATGCAAATTTAAAATTTGAGCTAATAAAAGAGGACCCCATTACTGATGTGGTAAAGGCATTTCTTCTGGATCGGAAGAATGTACCGCACCACAAAGGAGTTTTCTGGAAGCGAATGCCAGAGTAATCATGTTTCATAAAAGCCATCAGCAAAATTATGTATTCTGCGGCAATGCCAGTCAATCCTTGGTCCCTTGAGGGCAGAAATGGGCCCCAAGAAAAGCTCATTTGTGAATGTCACCACATTATCACGATGATAAATGTTCTTACTGATGATGAAAGGAGACACAGAGTTTAGAATAAAGTCCTCTTTCATTGACTTGTAACACACAGACATACAAATGTACATGTACAGAGACCAAAAACACCCCATATTTAGTACATGAGAGGGGACAAGCGTCTAGAAGCCTGGAACAGCACCGGCGAAACTTCATACCTTTGTTCACAAATGCAGGCTGCTGAAATCTGAGAGATTGGCAAGATATCCACAAGACACCTACGACCAGCAAGTCTGCTGGATGAGGTACCCCCGCTCCCGGGGGCGGGAGGGAGAGGGGTTGCCCAACAGATCTCAGAGTTGTGAGTTCAAGCCCCACGTTGGGAGTGGAGCCTACCTTAAAATTTAAAAAACAAAATAGAACTTTTTTTTTCAATTCATTTTAAAATTTAAGATTTCTTTGATGCTTTTCATCCCACACCAAAAAGCATGTTTCTTCTTAAAACTGAAGGGAAGAAAAAAGCTACACTTTACTAGTACTAATGGAAAGCAATCTTTGAAAAAGAATGGCTAGAAGACAGACTACCCGATTCTAAGAATTTTTATTAAGCTACAGGAAACAAGACACTGGATTCTGACATCAAGACAGACAACTGGGGGCGCCTGGGTGGCTCAGATGGTTAAGTGTCTGCCTTTGGCTCAGATCATGATCCCAGTGTCCTGGGATTAAGCCCCACATCGGGCTCCTGGCTCAGCGGGGAGTCTGCTTCTCCCTCTCCCTCTGCCTCTCCCCCTGCTCATGCTCTCTCTCTCTCTCTGTATCTCTCTGTCTCAAATAAATAAATAAAATCCTTAAAAAAAAAAACAGAGAAATGGATGGATCGACCAGAATTAAGAGTTTGAAACAAACTACACGGAGAGGGACAACAGATTTTCAACAGAGGCCCTTCAGCAGGGAAAGAACCGTCTTTCAAGAAATGAGTCTGGAACAACGAGACATCTGTTTGCAGGTGGAAAAACAAGAACTTTCGGGGCACCTTGGTGGCTCAGTTGTTAAGCGTCTGCCTTCGGCTCGGGTCATGATCCCGGGGTCCTGGGATCGAGCCCCACATCGGGCTCCCTGCTCAGTAGAAAGCCTGCTTCTCCCTCTCCCACTCCCCCTGCTGATGTTCCCTCTCTCGCTGTGTCTCTGTCAAAACAAACCAAACCAAAACAAAACAAAAACGTTTGATATATCCCTCGTATCATATTAAAGAAATGAATTGAGGGACACCTGGGTGGCTCAGTCGGTTAAGTGCCTGCCTTCGGCTCAGGTCATGATCCCGGGGTCTTGGGATAGAGTCCCGCATCGGGCTCTTTGCTCAGCATGGAGTCTGCTTCTCCCTCTCCCTCTGATGCTCCCCCTGCTTGTGCTCTCTCACATGCTTCCTCTCTCTAAAAAATAAATAAAATTGTTAAAAAGAGAGAGAGAGAGAGAAGCCCAGCCAGACATGGAGAAAATATTTGCAAACCACACACCTGATAAAGCATACATATTTAAAATTTATAAAGAACTCTCAAAATTCAGTAAGAAAACAAAACAACCCAATCAAAAATGGGCTAAGATTTGAACAGATGCTTCACAATAGATACATGAATGCCATGTAAGATGAAAAGATGCCCAAGGTCATTAGTCACTAGGAAATGCAAATTAAACCCCCAGTGAGATATTAATATGCATGTATTTGAAGGGCTTAAAAAAAACTAACAATAACAGATGCTGGCAAAGATATGAAGGAACTGGAGGTCTCGAACTCTACTAGCCGTTCTATCACTTGGGATGTTTGGCAGTTTCATCAAAAAACAAAAATAGGGGAGCGTTCCTGGCTCAGTCAATTAAGCGTTTGCCTTCGGCTCAGGTCATGGTCAGGCGTCCTGGGATCGAGCCCCACACTGGGCTCTTTGCTCAGTGGGGAGTCTGCTTTCCCTCTCCCTCTGCCACACCCCCTGCTTGTGCTCTCTCTCAAACAAAATCTTTTAAAACAAAAACCAACCAAAAAAACCCCAAAAAACCCTACCATATAATCAGTCATTCTACTCCTGTGTATTCACCCAAGAAAAATGAAAGTGAATGTCCATATACGCACTTGTACTGAAGAGTCACATAAGCTTGTGATAGCCCCAAACTAGAAACATCAAAATGTCCCCCAACACACGATTGGCTAAGCACATCGAGTTACTCTCGTGCAATGGAATACCACTCAGGAACAAAAATGGATAAGCTACTGATAAATACAATGACAAGTAATGATCCTTAGAATAATTACGCTTAACGATAGAAGCCAGGCCCCGAGAAAGGATACACTGTATGACTCTATACAAAATTTAAGAAAACACAAACTCATCCGGAACAACAGAAAGGAGGAGTCACCTGGGGACGTGGAGGCAGGAGGGAGGAAGATGGGACAGGAAGGGGGCAGGGTGGGAGGGAAAGATTACAAGTGGGCACACAAGGAAACTTCTGGGGTGACATAGACTCATCACCTTGATTGAGCAATGGCTTTAGAAGTGTACACACAGATCAAAATTCACCAAATTAATCATGTTAAATATGCTTGATTTTTGTAGGTCAATTACACCTCAAAATAAAGCTGTTATGAAACCTAAACTTGAGAACCTGATTGGATTATGTTGTTAAAACTTTGGGGAAAGTCCTTTCTTTCAACCTAGAAAAGGTTGATTCAAGTCCATGAGCAGCATTCACAATGAGCTGGCTTTGTACGTGTACGGGGCCACTGCGGGGAAACACAACAAAACAGAACAACACACCAAGAAATTCTTCCTTTTACAAAAGGCAGATGACAGGGGCTCATCCATTCACATCCTGCAAGCCCAGTTCTGATGCGATCTGTTTCCCGCAGCCTTTCCTTATCACTCAAGTAGAAAGTGATCATTCCCTCCTGTGAATCACCATAACACTTAAGTTAATTTTCAGAGAGTAGCTGAGTGCATGTTTCCATCCACCCATCACATGTTTATTAAATGATGCATCCAGGCCAGACACTGGCTCGGTGCTAGGAATACGGAAGTGAGTCGGGCATAGTTCTTCCCCTGCAAGAGCCTCATGGTCTACCAGCAAAAGACTTGAAGTGACAGTAACACACGATAACACTTGTTTCCACAAACATTTAAAAGTACAACAGGAACCCAGAGAAAGAAATTCACATTGTCAGACACACGGTCTTGCGCCTTAGTGACATGCTTCCCTCCAGACTAACACCCCCAAGAGTGAGGGGGACCATGACTGACTCACTCTAGTCATCCACCAAATCACCCAGCACAGCACCCGGCCTTAGTGTGTTCACATTCGCACAATTCCTTGAAAGAACGGACATTCCATTTCACAGGCATTCACTCTGACTGGAAGGCAGGGCCACCATGTTGCCAACTGGGCAGTGGACTCCCATCCATTTTGTCGACCGAAGCAAGTCATTTGACTCTAGGTTTCCCCGAGTCCCAAAAGAAGAGCTAATACCCATTCTGTCGGTGAAGAAAACAGCAAGGAGGTAGGGGTGCGGTGGGTGGGGCTCGGTCAGCGGAGTCCAGGACACCAGAGGAACACGGGTGACTCGAGGTCCCGTGGAGGGTCCGAGGAGGGCCCTGGCTCTCGGTGTTGTGACCCCCACGTATTCCTCTGCCCAGGGAGCACACATCTAATCTCTAGAGGAATCCTCCGGGTCTCGTGAATGCGATTTCGAGGGATTACGTGTGTGACTTTCTGCTTTCCCAGAAGATCACAAACCCTTGATCTGTGCTCAGTTTCTGAAGGGGCAGAGAGGTGGAACAGCTAATGCAATTACAAAATTTCAGTCAAGATAAAACTAACACGAGTTGGAAAAGCCTCAAATTACCACCAAAAGATGAGGCCCGGACACCAACCAGAAGTCCCCGTCGTTTCTAGATAGTGCAATTGAACCTAAGAAGAATTCTCCTCTCAATCTTAAAGACAAGGTCGATGTGCTTCTTGTACTTACATGAATAGAAGCAGCAGGTTGCAGAAGGGAAACGCGGTGGAAATTTAGTTGAATTTTTCTGGCCCCGCCAGCCCGACAGCTGGGGGCCAGCAGGCGGGGCCGGGGCTCTTACCTGTAGATGGGGTCCTGCATCACCAGCATCTTGCTCTCATCCCACGTCCACTCCTTTTTCTGCAATAAAAGAAGCTGTAAATGAATAAGTTAGGCTTGTCCTCCGCTAAGAACCAAGGCACACAGTGAGCTACTAACACGCAAGCACACGCGTCCGCTCCTGGACTGACTCCTGGGAGCCCTGGGGCTCCGGGCTCCGAAGGACAAGTGAGAAAAGTCCTGTCTAGTCGGAGCAGCTTCCTCCAAGCACTTTAAGGAGACTCTCCCTCAGGGGCGCAGGGGACCCGTAGGAGCCAAGGCCACCCCGAGGACCACAAGCAAACTCCAAACCAAAATTTCACAGAGGGATCGCCGAGGGGAAACAAGAGACCACACGTCCCTCCAGAGGAGTGGGAGCAGCAGCGGGAACGCAGGGAGGCGGCGGCAGGGGTGTGGGAACACCAGCGCCCCCCCTTCCTTAGAGGGGAGGAGACAGCACCCAGCCCGGCGCGGTTACTACCCGGGAGGACGGTCCTGCCGGCTGTGAACCTCACTATGAGCGCCGAGGACACCCCGGGGCAGCTGAGCGTGAGGACGGGGCCAGAGGGTTCGGGGCAGGCTGGAGACCCAGGTGTGTGACGAGGGGAGTAGCACCCGGTGCGTGGACAGCAGCCGCCGCCCCCTGCCCCCACCAGGGGCCGGGACAGGGACCCCCGCGGTGCCCCCAGTGGCCTGCGCCACAGAGGCGGGGCTGTCCGGGACAACTGGGAAGAACACACTCCCCTCCCCGAGAAAGAGCGTCACGCAGAGTGAAGGCAAGGAGGCCTCTGTCGGATCGATCGCTGTTTCACGAGCACCGTGGGTTTCTCAGCGAGCCCCGGGCTGGGAAGACAGGCCTCCCGCAGGGCCCACCGCGGACTCGGTTCAGGCCCTTCGGAGGCAGGAAGCTCAGTGTGTCCGGCAGCTTTCCTCACCCTCGACCCCGTCCGCGCCCGCAGGCTGCACTGCCCACGTGGGCCATTTCATCCCCAAAGTCCGAGTCCATCCCAATCCAGCCCGCAGAGGTGGGCTGCCGGCTGGCTTACAAGCATTCGACACCAGGCGCTGTTTTCACAGGCAGGAAAACTCGGCTTCAAGAACTAGTCTTTCAAAAGTTGCCTTCCTGGAATGGCCACGCGGCCCCGTGAGATTTTAATGTACAAATGGCCCATTTGGCACAAACACCGACACAAGGAGACTACATCTTTTTCTCAACGAGAACCCCCCAGATGCAGAAACACAGCCAGTCCGGGCCCTCTTCTTCACACCAAATCGTCCCCGGCTTTGCACATGCTTCTCACCAGACCAGTCTTCTGGACTTCCCGCCACCCTAGCTGACCCTGTGTGGACCCACACCATTTGCCAGCATCCCCGCAAAACCCGGCCCTCTGGCCTGAATCCCCTACTGATTCCTAGGTGGTCAGATCGGCAGAGACATGTTCAGCTCTACCTTCCAGTGGTGATGCCCAGTAAGGACTCGCGGGTCCTATTTCCAGCTACCTACTGGCCCACAACGGACACGCAGAGATTTTTCAGAGGCAAAGTAACTCATCGCTTGGATGCCTGTGTTAAACATGCCATATAAATGTTCACCATGGCAATTCTTTCAACAGCAAAACAGGATGTTTCAAATATGGTGTGATTTGGGAGCAACTTGTAATACGAATATTAAATAATTAAATATTATATTAAACCACATCTATATTTATGAGCACATATCCTGCCAGAAGTCTTAATTCAGTTCAGTTAGCAGTGTTTAGAGACAGCACTTCTGCTCTGCTCTTGAGCCCATTTTCTTCGGATTTTATCTCAGCAGTTGTAGGCTTTATTGCTATTATTTCCATTTGGTTCTTCCTTCTCTTTCTCTGCTAAGCCTTTCTACTTCTGTGCCAAGAGCGTTAACTGCTCATGGAAGGATTTTGTGAGGGCGCCCTCAACACCCTTGTCGGATAATTCCAACATCCGTCATCACGGTATTGCCATCTCTTGACTCTCATTTTACTCATTTTAGATTTTCTCCATTTCTGGTATAGCAAGTGCTTTTCAATCAAAACCTCAACATTTTAGAAAATACTTTTAGAAGAGATACCCAGTACCCCTAGAGAATGTCCTGACCAAAAAATCAACAACTTTCCGCTTACTTCTTTTCCTTTTCTGAAAATCACATTAAAATCTAGTCCTTCCCTTTACAGATTTTGCAGGAATCCTTGCATGTGTCCATTAAACTGCTGAAGGGATCAGAAAATTACCAAGGTAAAGCAAAGGCCCTGGGGTGGAGTGGACGCTCCAATACCCCTTCTAGGCCACCATCTTCCTACTAATAGCCTGAGCAGTGCAGAGACCCCAGCAAGGTGTCCCCCTAGTTTACAGCCTGGTCAACACAAGAACTAAGTTGTAATTTATAAACCCGCGCGCGTTCTCTGGTACAAGTGAGCGTCAGTGCGGAACCGTGAGCAGCGTAACTCAGGGGAAGCCTGGCAGATCTTAAGAACAATTTCTTCTCTCTTGCTCTGAAATCACTTCATAGACCTCCTCTTTTTCAAATGTTCCAGAGGAGAAAACAAAAACAAAGACCACACACACAAATCACCCCTCCTCACTTTTCTACATGGAAATAAATATTCTTCGAAGGAAAAAATTTTAGGAAAAAAACGTTCATAATAAGAGAAGGAAAACAGGAAGAGAAACGAATGACCTGCCACCCTCAGGGAGTTATAAGTCAAAGTTGGCCTCAACCGCGGGGCGGCGATGTTCTTGATGGACGGCACCTACAGCCAAACTGAGTTTCGCTATCCTCAGAAGCTCGCACAGCTCCCACTTCCACCTGAAACCGTATCTTGTCTAAATGCTTAGAAATAAAGGTCTCAGGAGTCTTGGAAGCTGCGTGAGGAGATTTTTAGCCTTGCTACCCACTGTCCTGACTGGGCATAGTCTCCGAGATACACCCGAAAATGAAGACACCCCAAGTCCAGATGGGAGCAGAGAGGAGAAGCAAGGGGAAGAGAGGAGGGAAGGAGAGCCCCCCCCCGAAGCTCCTCTACGAGGCAGAGGCCGCTTCACGGCCACGCTAACAGCCCAGGACGACCAGCAGGACGGAACGAGCTGGACTTCAGCCTCCTGCAACCTGAGGTCCAGGCTCAGGTGGGGTCTCCCCGGCACTGTGGAGAGTCCAAGTGGTAACAGCAGTGAGGCCCATCAGCAAGGCCCAAGGAGATGGAGACCTACGCCCTCACCAGCTCGGCAGACGGAAAGGAATGGGAGTGGATGGGAATGCCCTGGGGGTAACTCTCGGGCCTTCTGCCAGCCTCCCGTTCTGTACCTGTCCGTACGGGACTCCTTCCCTCCTTCGTGTCCTCCTGCACCTGCCAGGGACACTCACAGCACCGTTGAGCCCTTCAGGAGGCCTCTGCACTGGACTTTCCTAACCTGTCTCCACCCCCTTCCCTCCCTCACATCTCCCCCTCCTTCTTCTTAGGAATTCCTTACGCAAAGGTAATTTAAAAAGTCAACGCGATAGAGCAGCTTAGCTTGAGGGAAGACTCTGCATCACATTATTGTCTAATGCAGACTTTCTGGGGAGAGGAAGCTGTCGTCACAAGAACGCGCCCCAAGACCTGCGGTGACAGGGAGCTCAACCACGGATCCCACCTGTGGCATTCCGAAACCCATCGGTGTGGGGAGGGGCCTGCTTTGGGGACGCCCAGGCAGGCCCCCCACACCTGGCTCTGGCTTCGGGACTCCCTGACGGCCTGGCCACAGCTTCCTCCGAGCGCACTGCCATCCAAGAGACTGTCTCCCAGCCTCTCCTGCCCCGCTGTCTCCTTCAGCTGGAATCAGACCCGCAGGGACCCGTGAGAGCTACCCGGCCTCGCCCGGGGCCTCCCCACCTTCTCGCACAGGCTCTGAATCCCATCTTGGCATGTGCTTTCTGGAGGACCTAGAATAACACAAAGTGAGGAAGAAAAAATACAGGCAAGTCATTTTTAGCTGCCTCCTTTTCTATTCTCATAAAAAAATTCTCCAGCAGATATGGGAGAAAAGTCTTCCTTTCATTTGATAACATTTCTATAATGCTTCCTTCCTGTTATCAAAATTGATCGCAACCTTAAAAGATAAATACTAAGGCTCAGAGATGTTACCTGCCCCCCGCCCAGTTCACCTGGCACAGTGGTAATGAAACCCAACTCATACACCTCCATGCCCCACGTTCTCCTTGCCACTCCAGGTGATATAATCAATGAATGTCAGTCTCCACCGCCTGCCAATGGTAAGGCTCGCAGACCATGGATGGGGTGAGCGTATCCTTTATCTAATGAGTGCAAGTGGCCAGCCCTCCACGGAAAGTTACAGCCATTCCGACCTTCCAAAATCTGCTGGCAGGGAATGGGATGTGGGAACTAGGTCAGAGACAGGTTTGCCAGGAACAGTGCCAAAAACAGGAGAGAGAGTTGGGATAATTATCCTAGCCGTCCTGAATCCTCTTAGAGCCCAGAAATGGATAAGGCATCTTTGACGCTCTTCCCCAGGGACCCTAAAGTGGAGGAAGAATTTGTATTGGCACTGACTTCCTAGACACATCACAAAGTCTGTAAGCTTTACCATTATTCATGCTCCTGGTAGCAGTGGAGCCTTCTCAGAAAACAAAACACAACACAACCTTGCAAAGGCCTTATTAACTCAGCTTGATAAGTTCTCCATGTTTCCAGACAGAACAGGATTAGTCTGAAAATACAGCCATCCCTCATTCTCAGGCATCACCTATGGATACAGAAAACACATTTCAAAACTGAAGTGCTCATAAATCCTCGCACAATGTACACAATTCCTAATGTGCATGCTTTAAAACAAGTGGAAAATAAAGAGGGGCTAGAAACATGACATGGTAGAAGGAAGACTGGACCACCTTTGGTCCTGGCTCCATCAGAAAGTGTGTGGGCAACCATGGGACAGTCACTGGGCCTCTCCTGTCCTCTGTCAGCAAAAACTAATCAACCGTGGGAGCAGACTCGACCATTTCTGAAATTCTTTCTCCTAAATTTTGGTTCTACAATTCTACTTGCCTCCTTTTCTTACCCAATTAGATTTGAAGTTTGTGTTTCCAGAATAACTAAAGCTACTCTTTGGGTTGGAAACTAGTTCTCCTGTGATGTGCTCTCCTGGTGACAGAGTACAGGCTAGAAGTTAAAGACCTTGGATTAATGAGGCATATCCTATAGAGAAGATATTCTCCAAGCAGCCTGAAGAGATGAGTAGACACAGGGCAACAAAGAGGTGGGAAGAACGTACTTATTTGAGCGAGACAGACCCGATTCAGATCTTGATGTCACCTCTGATGGGATGTGAGGTCATGGGCAAGTTGCTCAGTCTTTCGCAAAACGAGTATAAGAACGGCACATACGTCACGGGGTGGTTATGACCATTTAATAAACGGTGCAGCCAACAGCAAATGTCAGGTGTTCAATATCAGGGTTAGCTACTATTGTCAGCTTATTAACATCTTATTAACATCTTAGCATGTAATTACTCTCATGAGTTTGGTCCCTCTGGTCTTCTACCTTCCCAAACAGATGAAATAGAATTAGAAGACACGGTCCTTGTCCCTGAAGGCTCAGCCCATGGGGGAAGGAGATAAATAATTCTGATGCAATCCTGTTGGAGCCGTAATAGACCTGCATATGCAGATAATGCCATTAAAAATAATTTTGCTGGAAAGGGTCCATGCCTAATACCCTTATGGATCCTACTCAGTTCCTTGAATATGGTAGACACACAATGAATCGCTGTTAATGAGAACGATGGAGGCTTTCTAGAATGTTAGGAGGTCCTTAGGAGATCCCAACCCAGTTACTGGTGTATAAGAGATAGCACGTGAAACTGAGGCCTTTCAGATTCGTTCATAGAAAAATCCTTTGGATGAAGTTCAAGACTAATCTTCCTTATTTGGAAGTCCACTCCCTAGCAAATAGTGCTGTGCTGGGGTTCTAGGATTATAATAAACGATCATTATTATATATACAGCCAAGCTAATTACTTGGGCCTGGCTGGGAATTGAAGAAAATGTACTGACTGGGAGCTGACAAAGCCACTTAACAGCGGGGTTCACACCACAAATATCAACCAAGAGTCCGAGGAATTTGAGATTCATTATCTGCTGGCATCAGTTCAAGATGGCAGCATTTTTAGATGTTTGTTAACATAACCTAAAAGATATTTTTTACATCTCAGTGAGAGATGATGGTAAAATATCTGGCTACAGCCTACCCTGGAATCAGACCCCTGTGGACCGTGCTCACCGAGCAGGTGCCGCTGAGAATACCACCGAAGCAAATGACTCCCAGTGAGGCCCTCCGAAGCTCGGGAAAGGCTCTCCTTGCGTCTTCAAACGGGCAAATGGATAAGAGGAGAAAGAGGGAGGGAATGTGAGAGCCACAAGTAACAAACGATACTTCATTTGATTCAACTGCTAAGCACTTAGCTCTTTCTGATCTGAGGACATTATCACAAATCACGGTCACTCACCCAGTGTGCCAACAACCGCAATAATTGGAAACACGCCACACGGGCCAGGTGCCTGAGTAAGTGCCGGGCTTACCACAATGGCCCCTGCCCTTAAGAAGTTCTTGGGAAAGCAGAGAATCCCTGCAAACACCATGTCTTCTCTGCAACCCACCCGCCACTCCAGGTAGAAACCATCTCACCATTCACCAGGCACGGACAGGCCGCGGTGGGGGTCCCCATCCTGCCCGAGAGGATCAGGAGGCAACAATGCACAAACCCGCTTGGTCTCTAGTGTCTGCTTCGTCTCTAGCTCAGGAGGCTCTCAAGGACCTTGTAAGGACAGGTGACCCCCACACACAAGCAGCACAGAGCACCCCAGCGGGCGAAGTGAAAGTGATCACCTAATCCAACTCTTGATAGCTGAAGCTCAGAGAAGCAAAATAACCTGCCTATGAGCCTACAGTCAGGAAGAGAAGAGACAGGATGAGGACCCAGGCCTTCTCTTCTCAGCTAAGGGCTCCCTCTGGCATGCACACTAACCCAGTGCAAGTCAAAGTGTCTGCAGGCAGAGGGGACAAGTCAACATTTTGACCATGGAGGACAGCACAGACATTGACGAATCAGTTGAGAACGTCAGGCTGGACCTCTACCGGTGCCCACGGCTCAGTATCAGCCGTGACTTTTTCTACACCCTCAGCCACTGGACAAGAGCTCTAGTTCTTAACCTTGGTGAGCATGGCCATCACCTGAATCTGCAGACTGTTCCATTTCCTTGGAGAGAATCATGGCACGTCTGCACTCGGCCCCTCTCAGTTCTCTACACAGAGACAGACACGCAGAGGGCGAGGTGGTGTGGGTACACTCAGATACCAGGGGCAGGCCGCGCGGGGACCAAAGGACACAGAGGCTGACCAGTGTGCATGTGCACACAGCTGTCCGAGGCGACACAAGTGAATGCTGTGATCACAGGCACTATCCAAATCACAGAAACAGACACCAGGCAGGGGTAGAGAAAACAAGACGGGAAGTTTCCCTTTCCCAAGCCTGGCATCAGAAGAATCAGACTGAGGAAAGACCTGTTAGATCACCTCTTGTCTAGGCCAGCTGGAGGGGGAACCCACGCTAGCAATTACCAGGGATGGAGTTTCAAAATGAGTCACAAGGTCTCACGGGCTCCCTGGGGAAAACGCTTCTCCAGCTTGGCTCTCATTACTCAGTGGAAGGAGGCTGGCTTCTCTCTCAGGTGTCACCTCAGCACACAGGTGTCCTTACGGGGGGTGTGATCTTGGGCAGAAATATTTAAGGCTCTTCGACATCCGTTTCTTCACATGCAGATTGAGGACGATGCTGTCACATGTGGTACATGACGCATGGGGGACCCAGAAAGATGGGGAATGAGACTGTCCCCTTAAGGGCAAAGCCACAAAGTCCCATTACTGTGGGCCAAATCGGAGGTCTACTAAGTTACCTGCAAGGGACAGAATAGGCCACACGACAGCGGACCGTGAGATGGAAGCCAACCAAAAGATGCTGTCATTTGGAAGTGTGCACTCAGGGGGGTGGAGGGGAGGTGTGGGGATGGTGAGCCAGGAAGCTACACAAGTCAGTGATGAAGGAGACCCTGGCCGAGTCTGTCAAACAGACCCCAGGACAGCATGGGCCCAACAAGGCCCCTACGAACATCCAAGGGACACATTGTCGTGGAACCAGGGGCCAGGAAACATTCTTGCCATGCGGTTAGCGGACTTACTCCATTACTCCGTTTCATGCTCACCGAACCCCCTCTAACCACGTGCCTTCCCACATCACTTGCCTCGGAGAGAGAAAACGTGCTTTCCAGGCCTGTCAGGCTTATGTGAGTATCTGGGAAACCGTTCCATGTCTCAAAGTGAGTGAAGGAAGGGGTGGTCGAGTCTACACACGAGCCCCTTTGGAGCTCTGTCAGGGTGAGTCTTGGACTCTGCAAGGCCGATCGCTCAGCACCTGGCCAGGGAGCCACTGAGTGAGGACACGTGAGGGTGGCTGATTTCCCGAGGGGACTGGGTGCCGTGGAGGCTGACCCTGTGTCCCCAAGCCCTTCCTGGGAGGGCTGACGCAGGGACCCTTGCAATGGGCATGGAGGCATCTTGTAGTCTGGAAGGTGCCCCCACACCACAACCACTACTTCATCAGACAGGACACGAGGGCCCTCAGCCACCGGTCCCCACCACACGAAGGACTGCGTAAGAACAAGCTGGGGACTCTGGTCTCGCGGTGGAGGTTTATCAAGGCAAAAACACTTAAGAAGCGATTACAAATTCCCTACTGCTTGTGAATTTTTAAAGAGCTCTTTACAAACGGCATTATCGTATTCTATTTTTTCCTGTATGATTCCAGTCTCATAGCCGTAACACTTTCTAGAACCACCCCAAAGATATTTAAGGAGCGTAAGAGAATCAGTTTTGCTTTAACACATGGGAGAACTTTGTAATGTCCATCTGCTCAGAGAAAAAACGGGCAACCTAAGGAAACAGTGAAGCCCCCGCCCCGGAGTGGTGTCCAGTCCTACACTGGCTCAGGTTTTTGTGAGGAGGACACAGAGCAGATTTAAACCCTCCGACCGGCAAGACGACTGACTACCCTTCCACATCTCTCTCAACTACCTGATTCTCCCAGCTTGTGTCGCCTGTGCCTACGTACTTGTCTTTACCTTCCATAGCCCCCACTCAACGGCTACCTTGAGTCCCATCTGAATTAACAGCATCTTAGGTTTGGAACCAGAAGCAGCTTGAGGGGTCTCTACAATGTCACCGTGTGAGGGTGCATCACTGGCACGTGTAAAACAAAGCTAAATAAACAAGGTATCAGCAGAGTCGAGAAACAAAGAAATAAAAAGACTCCTCCTATATCCCCAATCCTCCAAACCCCTTTCTATTTCTTTCTGGAAACATACACTCTCCCCTCTGCCAATAGGCACACCTAGCACTTCCCAGGGTTAACATCACTCTCCCACAACACGTACAAGTAACCCAAAAACAGCCACGCGTTTCAGCGACATACGCTCCCTCTCGTGTCACCCCAGCTCAGAGGAATGCCCCCCAAGTGGCTCCCTCCTCCCCTCCCCCCCACCCTGGCCACAGCCCAGGCTTTCCGCACATGGAGCAGCAGCGGCGGATGGGTCTTGAGGGACTATTCCGAGAAACGGGCTGAAGCAGCGGCCACAGGACACACAGTGGGGTTGGGTGGGACTGAGGGTCGTTCCTGGGACAGAAAGCCACAGCTGCTAAGGAAGCCTCCTCATCCACCCTCCCGCCAAACCCTCTGACTCATCATCACGTTGAATTTCAAGCATTTCCTAAGATCAAGACTCAAAGGTCCAGGTGACAAAATCCAAGAATGGCGAGAGGTGGAGCCCCGATCGCCCACGGGACGCCAGGACATGGAGTCCTTGGGTTGATGAGGCCACCGGCTTCTACCTCATCTGCTGCAACCTCGGCCTCTCAATGCTATTGCTGCTCTGGGCAGACCATTCCCCAGACGAGGAAGGATTCTGGCCCGGGAGCGGACTAGCAGGACAGGGCATCCCACGCCTACCTTCCCTGCCCCCCTCCTCGCCCGTTTCTGGGTCAGAGCCCCTTACCTTCTTCTTCTTCTTCAGAATCACTTTCACTCCATCCACTGAAACCATAATGCTCACCTTCTTCTTCTTGATGTTCTTGGCTTTGAACTCATACTGCAGGGGAAGGAGAGAAAGAAGCACAATCCAGTCAGGTCAGCGCACCTGCATGGCCCCAACTAGCTCATGCCCCGGAAGGGGGTCATAGATGTGTTCTTAGGGGATGTAAAGGCAGGTGGGTGTCTTGGGGTCAGCACCCTGACATCAGGGATGACCGTAGAATGAGGTAATTCATCCTAACGGGATGAAGACAGAGCCCGCCTTCAAAACGTCATCAGAAACCCAGAACTTTCCCTCAAAAACTCATTCTGATGTTTAACGACCTCCACCAACAGGTTTTCCAGCGTCTATGCAAACGCTGTGGAAACTCAATTCCATCTTCATTGAGGATTAGGAAGAGCTGGTACCAGTCTTCAAATCAGGGTCATTGTGGGTTTTTGTTTTGTTTTTTTACATATTAAAAAATTACGAATTGTAAGTTACTCTCTGTAAGTTCAAGTCTCAAATTCCTTAATCTGTAGGTCAGTTTCCAAGTCTACCCATAGCCCTATTAGCCTGAAATATTCTAGAGAGTATTCTAGAAAGGATCTGACTGATGATAGTTACAAGGGAGGGCACTGCCTCAGAATCCCTACGGCAGCCCTACGCTGCTGACGGAGGCCGGCCCCATCCTCATTCCCAGACAGTCTTCTATTACATTTGCTCATTCCTAGCCATTTCTTGTGCCTGTGCCGACATCTGTGATGGCTGGTGTAATTCCACATTTTCCTCACTGAACTTCATTCTGAGCACTTGCTCAATTTATTCAAGTCATTTTCATTGGGTCCCCATCCTGGGAGCAGCACCTAGCAAATTTCCCTGCCAAGCTAATGAAACATCTGGGCTACAGGTTGAACAATGAAAACACGAGACCCAGAGCCAAGCTCTCTACTCCAATCTGCAGCCTCTCTTCTCTGGGATGTTTTATACTCAACACACTCTCCCAGCACGCCACCAGCCAAGCTTGGCAAGGCATTCGGCTCCTCACCTGCATGTCTAGAACCTAATTATTTCTAACTAGAAATGAACCCAATCCACCCTAATGTGATGAAAACATAACCTACTTTGAACAATCTCACCAGATATCCAGAACCTTCTATTGGCCAATACTCTGATTTTAAGGATTCAACTTAGAGCTTCCAACCCTGCCTGCCTCCTATCCCTTCCCCTGCAACCTGAGCCGATCTTACCCTGTTGCACAGTCCGTGCCGATGCCCCCTGGCTGGCTGCCTCCTACAGACAAGGACACGACCTAACTGAAGCAAGAGATTTTTCTTCCTATTGTCAGGGCAGGCTCTGGCTTACAGCTGATTTGAGTTTCCGGTGACAGCAACATACATCACTCCTCACTCCGGTGGTCACTTCCTACCCTGTCAACAGCTGTCCTTTTTGCCAAGGGGAGCTTGCAAGAAAAGCAAACCAGAGCGGCAGGCGTGCAGAAGAAAGAAAACAGCAAGCTCAGACTTTGCTTCGGAGCGTGTCTGACAGCACGGGAGGAGAAGCGTGTTGGGCCAGAGTGTGGCTCAGGACCGGGCCTCAGCCACGCTCTGACTCCTCTCTAGGGCGGTGGCTGTCAGCTGGCGAAGGCTACAGGGTGTCTGGCGTGCACTTCAGGTCCTGGCTGTGATCCATCGCGAGTCCCCTGACTGTGCCTTCTGCGCGGGTACAGTGCTCAACAAACAGAAATGACCTCGGGTGGAAGAGCCAGCACGGGACCCGCAGGTGACCGACTTTGGCCCCGTGCCCACCGGGACAGGTGAACCGGCTACGTCTCCTGACCACACCTGCGCCCACTTCTGCTCACTGGGGCTTTCAGGCAACACAACCTTCCGTGGTGCCTCCCGTGGCCACAAAGCACTAAAATCAGGGCTGGTCCTGCCAGCCAAAGGTGTGCAGGGCGGCACATGTGAAAGAAGTCAGGAGGGAAGAGCCTACGAGTGACAGAAATACCAGATGTGGACGAGACCTGCCCCGTACTGGTCAGTCCTCTGTGCCGTGTCTTGGCTTTCTTGCAGGACTCCACTCGCAAGCTCCAGCTTTTCCAGCACTAACGTGAAGTGTTAGGTGTCCGCGTCTAGACGGCATCATGTCCTTCCCCCGGCCCTAGTTTGAGAGCCCACTGCCCGCTGAACCATCTTAGAGGTCCTCTCTCTCCAGAAGAATCTGGAAGCAGCTGATCATCTCATTCTTATTGGGTCCACCTCCCTACTGGGTGCCCAGTCTCCGGGACGTTTTGTTTTTTGGTATTTTTTCTTTTTTTTTTTCCCTGCTGTTTAGTTATATATATTTATTTTTTTTAATTTTTATTTGCCCCAGGGGTACAGGTCTGTGAATCATCAGCCTTACACCTTTCACAGCACTCACCAAAGCACAAACCCTCCCCAATGTCCATAATCTGGGGCGTTTTTAAAAGTCAAGATTCCCTCCACAGCCAAGGCTGGCAAGAGGCACCCGGCCAGCACCTGGCCCGTGTATCTGGACCATTATTTCTGGAGTTCACGTCTGGACAAGTCATGTCTTTTATCATGCCTGATCTGAAGAAGAGAAGATGCAACTCAATGTCCTCTTCAGAACTGGAACACAGCCTCCCTGATGGCTCTTCCGGGCTCTGTGGGCACAGGGCCTACCCGTAAAACCAGACCGAATGGCTGGCAGAGCCTCAGTGACAGGGACGACGCAGGTGTCCCTCCTGACAACAGCTGGTGGAATGCTCTGGAGAGCTTCCACACAAACAGGGGCAAGACGGGCAGGAAATGGGCCCTGTTTCGGCTGCCTGTACCGCCCGAGAGCCATCGAGAAGACCTCATAGGCAGGTCACGTTCGGCACCCCTTCCCCCTGCCCGGAGTGCAGGTGTCCCGGGCCCTTTCGGGCCCCAGGGGACGTACTCCAATTGCAGGTCCGTTGGAAACTCCAGAAACCAAAGGAAATCGAGTATCTGACCAAGGTTAATTATTCTCCTGAAACCGTTGGCTTATACGGCAACTGCACTTCACTTGGACAAGCAGGTTATGGTGCCCGCAGGGGAGACGAGACGGACCTGGGGGCCGGAGAGATGGCGGGAGGGACCCGGAGAACAGAGGGCAGCGGCTCACAGGGACGAGCCCTCCTTTCTCCCGGGGGGGCTGCTCCGGCGGGGCGGGCAGGCTCAGGAAGAAGCGTCACTGTCCCGCAGGATGGAAAGCTAGTCTGCTCCGCTCTGCCAGGCCGCATGGACAAACAGGCCTGCGGGAGCCGCCGTCGGTGGCACAGGCCAGCCTCCCCCGGAGCCCCGGCCAGCGCTGGAGGCCGCGCCAACGAGCCAGAGTGACCCGATGTGCTTGCTCTGCCAGCCGGGGCCCGGCCACAGGGACACACTAAGGCCTCCAGAACCTGACCTTCTAGGGAACGGAATGAGGCGTGTCCTGGAGCAAGAGCCACTGCTAGAAAGACCACGGCCACGTGCCAGGCGTTCGTCCACAGAGCCTGGGGACCCAGTGTCGGGACAGCATGCTGTGCCAAGCAGCGGGGCCCGCGCAGGGGAGGCTGGTAAGGGGGAGGAGTTCAGGTGCAACAGGAGCCCCGAGGAAACCTCAGCAAGCGACGGGAGTTACCACCGCTGGAAGGCTGAGAACAGAGCATATCCTGAGTCCCTGCCGCCTTCCTGTTCCCCGCCCCACTGCCACCTTCCACCCCGCAGCTCCTGGAACTGCCTCCTGACCCCATGTGTCTCCGCCCCCCACGTATGGGCGTCTGCAAAGGGGCAGCGGGAGGGCTGCAGCAACTGCACCTGTTCAATGCAGGGACACGCCCGCCTGGCCTTGAGGCTGAACCGCAGACACAGAAGTAATAGGACTTTCTCAGGAGCCGGGGGAAGGGCTGGGGCTGCACCCCCCAACACACAACAGTCCACTTTCATGACAATGTTGAGGTCCCCAAAGAACCCCTGGATTCTATACAGAGTCCCCGGTTCCCCCGGCACCTTGTCTACTAGCAATTTCTCCAGGGATGTGCTCTCTCGCCAGCAACACCAGAAGCTGGCCCCGCACGCTCACTGGGAAACCCATTCGGCCCCACTCCTCCCCGCTGTCCCCCCAGCGCCTACAGTGATGAGTCAAGATGCCCAGGGGCGACTCCAGCGGGAGAGGAGATTCAGTCTGCAAAAGCGGATCGGGACGCTCTTGCCCGGCGAGTCCTCGGCTTACATTTGGCCGTGTTCACTGCCCTTCTAGAACGGGTCTGCCCTGCTTCCTAGGAACGATGGCAGGGAACTGAAAGGTGAGCTCTTGTCACGCCATCGGGCATTTAAATCACGTTCTGCCGGTAGTCTCGGTTTCATGAGCGCAAACCCATCTCCGCAACCAAAGTATAAGCATCTCCAGCGAAGGCACGGTCTTACGCAGGGCTTGTGGGAAATCCTTTTGTGCTTATCGGTCAGCCACGGAGGGAGTAAGATACAGAACCGGGGGACGCCCATGGCCACAGCAGCATCCCTGACAAGAGCCAAAAGGTGGCGGCAACCCAAGTGTCCACCGATGGATGGACAGACAGGCAAAACATGCTATGACACGGAGGGAGCTTGAAGACATTCCGCTAAATGACAGAAGCCGGCACAAAGGGACACGTGTCATGGGATCCCGCTTGCATGAGGTGGCGAAGAGTAGCCAAGCACACCGATAGAAGGAACGGCGGCTGCCAGGGGCCGGGGGTGGCGGGGTGGGGAGTTCATGTTTCCCGGGTGCGGAGTTTGCCTTCTGGAAGCCGAGAGAGTTGGGAGATGGACCGGGGTGCTGGTCGCAGGGCGATGTGAATGCGGCATGCGAACGCCACAGAGCAGTTTTAGAGAACGGTGCAAGTGGAAAATGTTCTGTCCATCTCACCACGATAAAAAGATGAAAACTGTAAACACGGTACAGCAATACATCCCTCCTTACGGGGGGTCCACTTTAGCTCTGCTCGCCCCTATTCCTGTCCCTCTCCCACGGGCACGTGAACCACGGCCCCTCTTCCATTCTTCCGGGTGTTCTTTCCTGTGCCTGGGATGCCCTCCCCCGCCCCCCGCTTCTCCTGGAATTATCCCGGGAGCCTGCACAGCGAAGCCTCGCAGGCCCGCTGCCGGCTTCCTCCCAGGGGCTGGGCCATCAGCGAGGATGCAGAGCCATCCGCAAGCCTCTAGAATCCCTCCCCACCCACTCGTTGTTTACCTTTCCACGAGGCCAGGCCTGCCCCCTCGAGAACAAGAAATAGGACCTGTCTGTCCCCAAGAAAACAGCTCCAGGACACAAGAGGGTGATAAAGGAGCATCAAATAAATTCATGAAGTCAGTTGACAGTGGTTATTCACAGACCCGGAAGGAAACGTGACACTGTCCGCAAAGGTAAAATAAATATTCCTGAAGTTGCTTCATAAATGAACAACTGAAGTTATTAAAACCTAGATTCCATCCTATCGGCATAAGGGCTTTGAGAAGGTCTGACTTGCTGAATTCTTCCTTACTCCACAGCACACTGCTAAGCATCTTAATTTCTGCTTGCTCCATATACTTCATTTAATAAAACAATTTAGCTTCCATTACTGGTCAAGGCTGTTCCCAATCATCTGATGGCACTGTCAGAGGTACGGCCTGGGGGAATGACCCTGAAGAGGAACCTCTGTTCCCTGGGCTACCTACTTCCCTAAGCTCCAGCGCCTGTGCCTGGGCAGCCAAAATGTGAGGGACGGGGTGCTCGGGAACCATGGCAGTGCCTGGCCCCAGCAGGTAGCACAGTGACTCTCACGGCTCATTCATATGAAGCCACAGACGTGTGAGCAAGACTCCACATCACTCGGCATCAGGGAAATACATTTTGATTTGTATTTCCCTGATGCCGAGTGATGTGAAACCACAATGAGATACCACCTCACACCAGTCAGAACAGCTAAAATTAACAAGTCAGGAAACAACAGATGTTGGTGAGGATGTGGAGAAAGGGGAACCCTCCTACACTGTTGGTGAGAATGCAAGCTGGTGCAGCCACTCTGGAAAATGGTATGGAGGCTCCTCAAAAAGTTAAAAATAGAGCTACCCTGCGACCTAGCAATTGCACAACAAGGTATTTACCCAAAGATACAAATGTAGTGATCCAAAGTGGCTTGTGCACCCCAATGTTTATAGCAACAATGTCCACAATAGCCAAACTATGGGACGAGTCCAGATGTCCACGAACAGATGAATGGATAGAGATGTGGTATATACATACAAAGGAATACTACGCAGCCCTCAAAAATTGAAATCTTGCCACTTGCAATGATGTGGCTGGAACCAGAGGGTATTTATGCTAAGTAAAATAAGTCGATCAGAGAAAGAATTATCATATGATCTTACTCATATGTGGAATTTAAGAAACAAAACAGGATCATAATGGAACGGAGGGAAAAATAAAAGAAGAAATCAGGGAGATAAACCTTAAGAGACTCTTAATCATAAGAAACAAATGGAGGGTTGCAGGGGGGATAGGTGGAGGGACGGAGTAACTAGCTGATGGGGATTAAGGAGGGCACATGATGTACTGACCACTGGGTATTAAAGAAGACTGACGAATCAATGAACTTTATATCTGAAACTAATAATCCACTATGTTAATTGAATTTAAACTTTAAAAAGTATATAAATCATTAAAAAAGATATGTGAGCAAGACAAAGACCAGAGTCAGTACTAAATCCAAATTCTGGAATAGCTATGAAGTTTCCTATGAACACTAGGTGGAGACATTTAGTTCCTAACTATCAACCTCAATCCCAGCATCTCATTTCAGCAACAGACCTATAAGTGAAAGTTGGGTATAAGTAAAATCTCTATAAGCTGCAAAATACATAAAAGGAACCAGAGGAGCTACTTTTTAAAGAAAGGAATATTCATTGCCATTGTATCATAAATGTTGAGTTTAAGTATTAACCTAGCTCTGTAGATCAGGAGATCTAAAATTCAAGATTTAAAATTCCACTTGGCATACCTGAATTTTTTTTTTTTAAAAAAAAGCAAAATTCCAGGCCCAGCCCTCAGAGATGTTCATTCAGCAGATGTGGGGTTGGGCCAGAATTTGGCATTTTGGGGGAGATACTGGCGGTAATAGAGATCGCACTGTTCAGAAACACCACTCTGGATCCCAGAAGCATATTGTAAGAACTTGTTCCTATTTTCATTGGCCTCTAGAATCGCTTTAGACAAAATCAGCATGTCTTGTTCATACAGGTACTATGTTTTAAAATATGGATCATACTGTTAACAATTAAAATACAGATTCTTATAAAGGCACCACTGCCCTTTGCTGTCATCCATTTCCTAAATCAAAGGCAGCTAAAAGTCCAACTATTATGTCAGGAGACAATTCTGCTGTGGGGTTTCTACATTGCATTTCATGCATTTTTGTAGCTCTGGAACATTTCATTAACAAAATTTTAGAGGAATGCATGTGCTTAAATGGTCAGGACCACAACTGTTGAACAAACATCGCATCTTAGAAATGAAGAAAGCCACTGCCCAAAGATTCGCCGTCCCCCCCAGCCCCCGCAAAAGTTCCTCAGGCTCATGAGCAGACAACCCGAGTCTGGAAGCCCCATCTTCTGCCCCCCGCCCTGTGCTCATGGTGTCGTTGCATCTGTTCTTTTCGCGGGCTCGGGTTCCTGGCTCTAGAAAAGGAAGTGATTCATTCATTCCTCCATGCATTCAATATACGCGTCATGAGCTCTCTGCTGTGCAGACAACCCACCTCACAACAGAAAGAAAAGGAGGAAGAATTAGAAATTGACTTCACAGAATCTGGAACATTCTCAGGCTGCTCCGTGGAAAGCCTGCAATGCCCCCCACCCCCCAGTTCTTTCCCACACCACTCGTACTGGCTGCTCTCATTTCCTCTGTTGCTTCCTACCTTGTTCCACACCCAGGGACACAGGTCAGTGACCTGGGAAAGGTGCAGAATGCCAATGAGGTCATGAAAACAAGGCGGGGCTTTGGGGCAGGAAATATCCAAGTTCTTGCTGTTTGGAACAGCGAGGAAGGGGTGGAAAGGTCAATCCAGACACAGATGTTCTGGGGGAGGAAGGCATCTGCAGGGTCAGGAGACCGGCAAACGGGCTGAGGGCAAATCCAGCAGGCCCCCGGATGGCAGGCAGCAGCAGGGCCTCGAGTGCAGGCGGCTTGGGGCTGTGTACTCGGGGGCCGTGAGCGGCGGCCGCTCCCCGGAGACAGAAATACAGCCATCGGTTTCTCCAGCCCAGAGCATGGTGACAGGTCATGGGGAGCTGAACAACCCAAATGATTAAGGGGCCCGCAGGGGTGATTTATGGAGCAGGATAAGAACCAGCAGCAATAAGCTACTGCTGTCAGGTTTTTTCCCTCTGCCAGCTCCCACGGCACGTTAGCAATACGTAATAGAACCTTTTTAGCAAAAACCGAGGCAAAGGTGGGTGAAGAGCCACAGATGAAGCAGCAGCTCTGACTATAACCAATAGGACCAATTCTGCCTTCCCCTCTAGTATCCAACCCAGATGCGCCTCTAAACTGTTGTGGCTCGTAATCAGGAAGAAAGGAAGAGCCTTTCAGAGGAAGAAAGAAAAAATGCTTCAATAGTGTAACTCGTCCCTACACACACACACACACACACACGCACACAAACACACATGCGCGCACACACACGCACGCAACCAGGAGAAGAGGTCTGCTAGTATTTAGGAGCGCCATGGATGGAAGATGTAGGGTTTTCTTCCTCAGACCCAAATAGATTATGAGACAATACTGAATCCTTTGATCTTTCTAAGGTATCTTTAAAAGAAGGCCATTGATTATGCGCCGTGACCTCCCTGGGCAACCTCACTGAGCCGTGAGCATCTCACAGCCACCTTGCAAAGTTAAATGAAACCCTTCAACATCAAGGGTTATGAGGTCCTCTGAAGAATCCACGCTTGCACTCTTAGCTGTGTGGCCCTGGGCAGAACACTTAACCTCTCTGGGAACCGCCCTTTCCTTCTGTGAAAGGAGGGTACTGGGCTGGATTATGTCTGAGACCCTTCCCAGTTCTCAGTGCGACTCCAGGCAACCCAGCCTTCAGAGCCCTTGCAGCAAGCGTGCATGAATGGGCCCACGCCCGACCCAGAAGCGAGGGAAGAGGGTGGAAGGGAGAAGCATGCGACGGACAGGGGAGCATTCTCAACTGGAGAAAAAATTATTAGAGTTTTGCACAGAAAGCTGGGGGGCGGGGTGTTACATGCTTTAGGGTTTTGAAAAAAGTGCAAAGCAGAGGGGCAGAGGCTGAACATCATCCTGGCACCAGCACCGAAGATTCCAAAAGGGCCGAGAGTGGAAAGGGGGACCCCAAGAAAGACCAAGAACATAGATCTAGCATTGGGCTGTAAGAATGAGGAAAACACGCAGATAAAATTCCGTAGAGACTGAGAAGCAGGATCAGTAAGCGGTCTCTCAATCCCCTGCCTGGAAAAAGTAGCGATGCTTTCAACAGGGACAGCGCACAGGTGAGCACACATGAGGCTCCCCCTTCCTCGCCTCTCCTGGGTTTTTGTTCCAGGGCTCTCCCTCCTGAGCTTGGCCCCATCCGCACCACGCAGTGGCGAGGAGAGCTTTGAGACACCTGTGTTTGCACTCGCCCATGAGCGGCGGACGTTCTGGGGTTGAAGGGGGAAAAGAGTGGACAGAACAGGGGACTGAGATGAATGCTTGTGGTAATAATGAAAGACAGGAAGGAAAGGGTCACTCTACTTGAGGAGGAGCCGGGAGGGTTCTTGGAGAAATGGTGTTGTCTCCGTCAAGTGTCAAGTGATCATTCAGCCTTTAAGAGGATAGCGCCAGTTGTGTTTGAAAAGCAGTTTGTCACGAGGAGTCTGAAATCTACTCTTGGAAGCTTCCACTTATGATTCTCCAAAGCAATGCTTCTCAACCCTGAAGGTCCACGTGACTCACGTGGGGGATCTGACTAAGTTACAGGCTGGGGAGGGAGGATGGGGCATGGATGCATTTCTAACAAGGTTCCCGGTGATGCGGCTGCTCTGGTCCACGGACCATACTTTGAGTAGCAAGGGTCTGGAGAGCGTGCCTACATCCAAAAGGTTTTCGGAAACTTAACTGTCTGAACTAATGATCTCTAAAGGTTTTGTTTTTTATGCTAATATTCTATGATTCCTATCAATCGTAATGTCAATATCCTGGTTGCATAAAAACTGAGAGTGTTTCCTATAAACAGCACCTTTGATGGCCAAAAATCAAACTCTAAAAAGGACTTAAAAAAACAAAACAGTATCCAGAGCACAAGTTCCCAGGAGGAAGGGCAATCCGAAGAGTTACTGACTTATTTCCAAGCGTAATAATCTCCTACTGTCCGCTGGTGGCAATATTTCCTCCAGGGCCAAGGGGCCGCAAAGCGCAGCAAAGGTTCTCCACCTTGGCTGTGCAATGGGACCACTTGGGATGCTGACAAAATCCCTAGTATCTGGATCCCACCCCCAGAAATTCTGAGTTCGTTGGTGTGGTGTGCAGCCTGGACACTGGGATTTTTAAAAGCTCCCCAGGTGATTCTAAGGTACTACAGTAAGATGTAGCAGACCCAGAGAAACCAAGAGGCAAAGAGGGGTAAGAGGTAAATCCTGGCCCATCCCATCAGCAGACACATCCCATAACCTCCACCCCACTTCATTGTCCCTTCCAGCCCATTATCAACAGGTTACAAGTTGTTCTACAGAATTCTTAGGCCTGACACCAAAAACGTGATCCAGCAAAGAAAACATTTGGATAAATTGGACTTCATCAAAATTTAAAAAACTTTTGTTCTATGGAAGCCAGTGTGACATGAGTAAAAAGACAAGCTGTGCACCAAGAGACAATATTTGCCAAGCTACACATCTGACAAAACACACACCCAGAATACCTAAGGAACACTCAAAACTCATTAAAAAAATTCCAAGTAAAAAAAAAAAAAGAAAAAAAAACTGGGCAAGAGACCAACAGAACTTCATAAGAGGACATACGAAGGCCAAGAAGCACATGAAAGAAGCCAACAAGGTTTGGAGGTTGGTTCAGAGTTGCTGTGTGACTCAGGGAACCATAATCGTGGTGAGTCTTGCCTAGGAAAGGAGGGTATAAAATTATTTTTGTCCGTTGGAACTTTTGAAGTCGGCACCTTGAGTGTCAGGGCCTACTGAGACGTGTCCAGACCTCACCACAGCTTCCTAAGACAATAGCACAGTCCCCCAAGGCAAGGATAATGGCTTCCCATGATAAGATGCTCAACATCATTAGTCATTAGGGAAATGCAAATGAGACCACAAGAAGATCTCACTCCATACCGATTAGAATAGCTAAAGTAGAAAAAAAATGTTACCACCACCAAGCACTAGCGAGGATGGAACACAACTGGGCCTCTTGTAGGCTGCTGATGGAAATGTCAAATAACACACCCATTCTGAAAAATGGTTGTGCAGTTTCTCGTAAAGTTATACATACACATACCATATGGCCAGCGATACCTCAGCTAGGCATTTACCCAGAGAAAGAAAAACTTATGTTCCCACAAAAACTTGTACATGAAACACTAGCAGCTCTATTTATAACCACCAAAATTAGAAATAACCCAGTATCTTTCCAGCAGGTGAATAAACTGTGGTACATCTATATAATGGAATGTTACTCAAAAGTTAAAAGGAAAATATATAGTTCAAGTGTGATGTGTATTGTTATAAAAAAAAAATCACAGGTGGGAATGCAAACTGGTGCAGCCACTCTGGAAAATGGTATGGAGGTTCCTCAAAAAGTTAAAAATAGAGCTACCCTACAATTCTGCAATTGTGCTACTAGGTCTTTACCCAAAGAATACAAAAATACTAAATCAAAGAGATACGTGCACCCTGACACTCCCAGCAGCAGCATCCACAACAGCCAAGTCATGGAAAGAGCCCAAGTGTCCACCAATAGATGAACGGATAAAGACGATATGGTGTGAATACACAATGGAATATTACTCAGCTGTTAAAAAGAATGAAACCTTGCCGTTTGCAATGACATGGATGGAGCTAAAGGGTATTATGTTGACTGAAATAAGTCAGTGAGAGGAAGACAAATACCATATGATTTCACTCATATGTGGAATTTAAGAAACAAAACAAATGAGCAAAAGTGTGTGGGGGAGGAGGGGGGAAAGAGAGAGAGAAACCAAGAAATAGCCTCTTAACTCTAGAGGTCACCAGAGGGGAGGTGGGTGGGAGCAGGATGGGGGAACAGGTGATGGGGATTAAGGAGGCTCTTGTGATGACCACAGGTGATGCCCGGGCATGAAGCACTCTACAGTACACCTAAGACTAATACGACACTGTGTTTATTAATGGGAATTTAAAAACTTAAAAGAGGTAAATTGGCTGGAAGGTTAAAAAAAAAATCTAACAAATACAAATGAACTGATTTCCACAAAACCTGGAACCATCTCAAGGACATTATGGTTTGAAAGCAAAAGACAGTCTCAAAGGTTACATCATGTACAAGTCCAGTTATAGGACATTCTCAAGGCAAAACCAGTGACAGAGAACAAAGGGGTAGTTGCCAGGGGTTAGGACTGGGGACAGGGTACGGCCACAAAGGGACAACACCAGGGAGAAGAAGGGGTGACGGAGACAGTTCTGCACCCAGAGTGTGGTCATGGCCACGAGTCTAGGGGCTAAAGTTCATTAAACTATACCATAAAATTGCTTTTACCCTGTTAATTTTAAAAATATATGAAATTGAAAAATGTTTTAGTTTAAAATTTTAATTTTAATTTTAAATTAATTTTAAAGATTTTATTTATTTATTTGACAGAGAGAGAGATCACAAGCAGGCAGAGAGAGGGGGAGGGAAGCAGGCTCCCCGCTGAGCAGGGAGCCCAATGTGGGGTTCGATCCCAGGACCCTGAGATCATGACCTGAGCCGAAGGCAGAGGCCTAACCCACTGAGCCACCCAGGCGCCCTAAATTAATTTTAAAAATAAAATGAAAACCAAAACGCTTTGGGCTGGATAAAACATCAGGATCGGGGGACGCTCTGACCTCCTGCTCATCAGGGGGTCCCCCCGACCCCACACCTCCAGGGCAGGAACAGGCTGTCAAGATCCCTGTTCCCACGGCAGCGCAAGCGAGAGTGACGGTTCCAGACCCTCTCCCTCCCGGGTCGAGGGTGAGGACTCCCCAGCGCCCTACAGCACCGGCCAGGAGAACCTCACACCGGCCTGAGCGGGGGGGGGGGGGGGGCGGGGGGGAGACTTCCCAGCCCCAGGGCTCCCTCTGTCCCCGGCTCACGTACGTCCCATCCAGACACCTGCTGGACCACTGACTGGGCTGAGGCGACAGACACCCTCAGGGTCCCCCCACTGCTCTGCATCCAAGCCTGTCTGGTACCCTGGCGCCTTCGGGAGACCATTTCTGTGGACCTGGGGGCGGACAGCCCTTCCCTTCAGGAACTGTAATCAAGACTGGACATGTCTCTACAGGTGTGGGCGCTCAGGGCCAAACTCCAACAGGCAGAAATCCTTTTTCGGCATTTCCTCGGCAGGAGTCTGCCACAGGGCGACACTGAGCCCACCACCTTGTCGGTTCCTGAACACCTGCCTCGTCCCCGAATCCACACAAGGTGGACCTGCTCTCAAAGTCGCCCCTCCCCCACTCTGCATCATTAATGCGCAGAGAGGTTCGTTCTAACCCATGCACTTGAGTCTTTCCCTACAGCCTTCTGGAAGTCTCAGAGCAGAGCACTTTCCAAAGATCCCACTTCACCTTGAAGTGCTCACCAACTTGGCCTCATGTCTTTTCTGTTTCTCCCCCTTATTTCGGGGGAGTCCTAAAGATGATGCTGCATGGTGGGGGGGGGCCCAAAACTGTACCCCACCACGATCCTAATCTTCTTGAAACACTATATGTAATAGGTTCTGACCAAAAATTTTCTGTAACAACGGACTGCCTAAACAAGACACTCAAAACTCACTGTTCAACTCTTTCTGCCACCTGACCCGAAACGGCCAGTTTCCCTTCTACCAAACTGCTCCCTGACACATGTGATGTCTGAGCTTGATTCTGCAGAGCCCTGGGCCTAGGGGAGAGCCTCAGCGACCCCTCTTCAGGTCTGAGAAACCACACAGGGGGAAATATGCAGCCCTCCCTCCTGTGGTCAACAGCTCTTGTGTTTAATATATTGGGGTTCCACAACATATTCCACTTCACAAATGAGGTCTTAACTTTTTTTTTAAGGTTTTACTTCTTTTTAAGAGCAAGCAAAAGCAGCAGCCAGGAGTGGGGGTGGCCGAGGCAAAGGGAGAAGCAGACTTCCCGCTGAGCAGGGAGCCCGACTGGGGCTCGATTCCAGAACCCCGGGATCATGACACCTCAAATTTTTCTTTTAAAAAGTTAAGACCTTAGGGCACCTGGGTGGCTTAATCAGTTAAGCATCCACCTTCCGTTCGGGTCATGATCTTGGGGTCCTGGGATCGAGCCCCACATCAGGCTCCCTGCTCAGCGGGGTGTCTGCTTCTCTCTCCCCCTTTGCCCCCCACTCCTGCTCGTGCTCTCTCTCAAATTAAAAAAATTAATAAAAATGTGAAAAGTCGCTGACCTACATGACGTACTATGTTGCAACCGTTCAAATGCACTGTGGTTTATTCACTGTCTCTTCTGAAGACACCAGAGATTTTTTTCAGGTCTGCACCGTTACTTACATAATTATTACCTTAAAACTCCCTCAGTCCCTTTATCTACCCAAAATATTCTCTTACCTTCTTCTTCAAATAGCACTTCCTAAACACCCGCCCTGATCACCGTAACCTGAAGGAATTTCTTCCGTACTGCTACAGCAATTAGCACTCAGGGGGCTGGTTTTGTAACAATGCTATATAGAAAATGCATCTAAGGGCGCCTGGGTGGCTCAGTGGGTTAAGCCTCTGCCTTTGGCTCAGGTCATGATCTCAGGGTCCTGGGATCGAGTCCCGCATCGGGCTCTCTGCTCAGCGGGAAGCCTGCTTCCCCCTCTATCTCTGCCTGCCTCTCTGCCTGCTTGTGATCTCTCTCTGTCAAATAAATAAATAAAATCTTAAAAAAGAAAAGAAAAGAAAATGCATCTAACACTCTTCACTTGGAATGCGTCCTGTCTCATCTTCTCAACCGGACTAAGTTCTTTGAAGGCAGGTGCTATATAGGTTCTGCTTTATATCCAATGTAGGGTCTATTATAGGATTTTGGGCCAAATGGAAGGACTTGATCGGACAATGTAGAAAGCACGCTCTGGCCGCAGCACTGAGAATATGAGGGCAGGGGAGGAAGCAAGGAACACTCCAGGGAGGCCGGCTATCCCAGGGAGGTGAGAACGTGTACCAGTCGCTCTCACGCCGAGCTTGTACACACTACCCACGCCCATAGACAGACAGATCCCAGGCAGGAGGAACACCGCTGGGGGCAGGCTCTTGGCTAGCCGCCCTTTGATTCTGGAGAAAGACAGTTTTCTCATAGAGCCAAGTTCTCCTTCCGTTTATTTGTCCTTTCTCAATATTGGGTGATTCTAATGGCTATCGAAAGGAAAGTCACAGCACCATCAAATCCAAGAACATAGGTTCCTGCCCTCAGACTCTGAGCCCAACGCTTTGAAGAGTTACTTGAGTTCAGGGAACACACAGACTGCCTCTTTGACCTACTTCTCTGTTCCTAAGAGCTTAACAGCTTTTAGGAAATCAGGCTACTGGGGGTGCATGGGTGGCTCAGTTGGTTAAGCCACTGCCTTCGGCTCAGGTCATGATCTCAGGGTCCTGGGATGGAGTCCCACATCGGGCTCTCTGCTCCACGGAGAGCCTGCTTCTCCCTCTCTCTCTGCCTGCCGCTCTGCCTACTTGTGCTATCTCTCTGTCAAATAAATAAATAAAAACTTAAAACAAAAAAAAAAAAAAGAAAGAAATCAGGCTACTGACTGGACCACAGGTAAATTGCATGCTTTCCTACTTTTTATTTTTAAAAAAAAAATTTATTTATTTGACAGAGAGAGAGAGAGAGAGAGAGAGAGAGAGAGAGAGAGAGAGATGACAAGTAGGCTAAGAGGCAGACAGAGAGAGAGGAGGAAGCAGGCTCCTTGCCGAGCAGGGAGCCTGATGCGGGCCTCGATCCCCGGACCCTGAGATCATGCCCTGAGCTGAAGGCAGAGGCTTTAACCCACTGAGCCACCCAGGCGCCCTGCTTTCCTACTTTTTCAAAAGAGAATTGAAAAAAAGAGAAAGAATAGTAGCTATGGAGCCTCATAGAAAATTACCTCTCAGGTCACCTTGTTCCTAGCAATCACCACATTGTGAGTCCAAATCAAAGGCGCTTCTATGACTAAGTTCCAAAATAATGTGTCATCTTAAAAATTTATTGGCTTGGAATAATTGTGCCAAAAAAGAGAACTATTTTTCTGCAGGCTAAAATGAGCCGAGTTGCTTTCATTTCTTCCCATCCCTTTTCTGATCAGGACGATACTCAGAAGTAACCTATTACATTCAGATCACTGCTCAAAAATGAACACTGATTTTTTTTTAAACTCGAATGCATTTATCCATTCCAGTTTCCAAAATATCAGCCATGATCTCTTTCTTAAAATGTTTCAAATTATTCTCAAAAAGGTATACAAAAGTTCCCTCATTTCATATCTCTGTATCTTTCCATTTCCCTTCCAGCCACTACAAAAATAAAAGGAAATCCAATTTCAAAACAGGGACATTATATTTGATGCTGAATAATTAAGATAACCAAGGGTCTGTAAAGGGGTATTTTACCATACCACGCACGGTGCATACCATGCACGGTGACTGTTCCTGAATTCGACCGGCTTGAAGGACAGAGCGGGAGTCCTACCTGGTGACAGGCTCTAGCCTCTTCCAACAGGGAGAGCAACAGCCCTCGGGCACGGCTGCATTTGGACACCAACTTGATCCTGGAGGTGCGTTGGTTTGCCTGGGTCTGCCGGGGGCACACAGTGGGTCTTTTCAATGTGGAAACTTAAAGCAACTTGGAACTTTCTCTCATGCTGCTTCGTTGACAATGTCCTATTTATTGTTTCTGTTCCAGAACTCATCAGATGTTGACCTTCCTAGAGTAGCAAACTCGAGAATCAGTCTTTTCTCTCTAATTTGTGGCTGCTTTTTTTTCCTGAAACTTTTCAACCTTTCTACTTTTAGTTTGATTGTCATTTTTAATTTTGGAGCGTTCTCTGATGATTTCTTTTTCATAGCCTCCTGTTCTTAGTTCAGGAGGTAGTGTCAATTTTCCAGGGGTTTGGGGGTTGTTTTTTCAGGTTTCTTTCTCAGCTCTGCTGTGTCTGTTTTCTTCAGCTTCCTCCTTCCCTTTATTTCGGTCTCTATTATATTGGACAGTTTCCTCAAGCGTCTCATGATTGGGGGCCTCGTGCCCCTATTTCAGAGGGAGGAAGACAAAGCTGACCGGAAGTGCTCTGTGTCGGGGTGGGCTGGTCGCCGGGAGGGCCTCACGGACCAGGGAGCTTCGCTGCAGACTGATGAGGACGCAGAGTGACCTTCTAGGGGCAGAAACCGAATGTCAAGGCCTAAAGATCTTTTCCCTGGGACCATTCCGTTTCTCCAGAGAAAAATCTTACCATCAATATTCCAGAAATAGGAGGGGAACTCTAGAGCTCCACCAGTGAAATAAGAGACTTCTACTAACAAACATTTTTTTTTTAATTTTTATTTTTTGAGAGAGAGCACGTGGGCACGTGATGGAAGGCGAGGGGCAGAGGGAGCGAAAGAGAGAGAACTTCCAGCAGACTCCCTGCTGAGGCACAGAGCCTGATGGGGGTCTCGATCCCAGGACCCTGAGATCATGACCTGAGCCGAAATCAAGAGTCAGACGCTCCACCCACTGAGCTACCCAGGCGCCCCTTAACTCACGAACTTTTTAAAACTGTGGTGCCTCACCCTGCTTTCATGACAACTGGTACCTCCACGTCTTGAGCCTGTCCAGAGATTTCCCACATCTGTCAACTCACCTGTCACCTGAAGTTGCCTCTGTCCGATGAAAGCCATCAACCCATCCACGAATTCCATCTTTTAAAAAGTCACTGAAATCTTTTTATTGACTCCTTCCTCTCCTGTTCTTTGCCTTCAGCGCTATCCCAGTGAGGCTTCAGGAGAGATGGGAGGGAAATACACATGGCCAATCCACCAGGTTTCGGGACCATTCCCTAAGCCTGAGAAAATTCTACAGGGTTCTCTGAATTGATTTCAGTGATGCTAAAATGAACAGAAGCAGCTTCACCTCTCCTGAAACGTGAGTCTGGAAGTGCTGTTATATTAAATGGTGCAGGGAGAAGGTCTTTGGCCCATCTGCGAGTTTTTCCACTTACTGCAGGCCTACCACACACAGTTCTCTTTATTTGGCTGTGTCAAAATCCCTGTAATTACTTACTGCGTGTCATTATGATCTGTTTGTATTTGACCCCTGCCACAGGTGTCAGACAAGAACCGGACAGACTACCTCCTTTGGTGTACTGAGATACCAAAGAGAACAGCTCTCGTGCACAGGACCTGGTATCCTAACATCATGACAGCATTCCCTTCAGAAACCATAAGAAGGGTTGAGTCTTCCACATGCCCTCCTAAGAAGCCACATCACCACCAACTTGACTATGGAAGGGCAGTCATGACATTGTGGCCTAACATTCCATGGCCCATTGCTGACATGTGTCCTCTCAGAAGAAAGGGACAGAAGATCAGAATTACAAGAATCCTGGTGAAATGTGTCAACAATGAATACAATCTTTTACCAGGATTAGTTAGAAACCCAGCATTCAATGGAAGGCAATGCAAAGTTATTCCACAATATGAAAACACACCCTCTGCTTGAGGACTTCAACGACAAAAGGAACCATATGTTTGAGACTCAGGAGTGAGGAAAGCCCAAGAACCAGAAGACAAAGGCTTCACTGACAACAATGAGATTAAAATGTCATCTTCGTATAGCCATGTTGGAGCACTGGTAAAGGTCAAATACCATCAGGTGTCCCTATCAGCAGAAAGATTGGAAGGGAATTTAAAAGGGAGTAATCTTCTTAGCAGGCAATTCACGGTTATGGTACCTTCCTGGGAAGCACCAAAACTCATCTGGCATTTCTGTACCCACCCCACCAGCCTGCTGACATTCTATTCCTGGCATTTCTCTTTCACTGTGAACTCTTTACTTGTTTGATATTTTGCTTCCTGAATAAAAATGGAGTAGTTGGACTCAAGACCTAGTTTAGCAATAAAAGCGACAAGGCCTACAGCTGGACTGGATATTGACCAGCAGAACAAGCCAGGAACCGAGAGGGAGGTTTCTCATATTTGGGCAACTATACACCGTGGTGCCAGTCACTGGATCAGGATAGCTGGAATAGAAACAGACTTACAGAGGAAGGGCTGGATTCTGGACACGACAATTCTGAGGTGTCCTTAAGAAATGCAAGAGGAGAGGTCAAGTAGGCACTGGGGAAAATAATCAGATTTTGCAGTCAGGGAAGAAGTCTAAGCAAGAAATATAAATTCTGGATTGCCTGTATATAGTTATGAATGTGAGGAGATTACCCAAGGGGAAAGCAAAGAGTGAAAGAACTCCAATCTTTACAGACTAGGAGGGTCCACTTCTCTATGAAACCGTAGGAAGACGCCATTTTGTAGACCAAAATGGTGGACCACCAGCAATTTCTATACAGTCCAATCCAATAGAAAGAATGACCTGAGAGGGTAAGATCAGGATGTACTGTGTAAGCCAAAAAATTTAAAAGAGATGATGGTCAGTGGCGACAATGTTCCTGAGAAATTTGGGAGGAAGACTAAACACACTCAACACTTTGGAGAGAGTGATCACCAATTCCACTGAAAAGACTTATTTTGGCAGGAAGACTAGGGCTGGAAGTCAGTTTAAGATGAGAGCGCGCTGAGAAATTTGGGGTCTGGGTAGCAAGTGAGCCATTCTTCTCAAGATCAAACAAGATAATACATCTAAAGAGATTAGAAGGGTGCCTGGCTCCTTAAAGGACTTGATAAATGGGTTAAGTGATTAAGTGTTGTTTTTTTTAACGTGACTAGTAAGATTACTGGTCGCTCTAAACCTCCCACAGCACTTTAAACAAAGCTTTGTACTTAGCTGGTACTCAATAAATATTTTGGATGTGATCACTGTTAGGTAGGAACAAAGGGATGCTAAATCATTCTATTCTACATAATTTGCAATTAAAAGTAGCTATAAATTCTTGGTGAACCAGATGCCCTATTCTCCTTTCAGAAAACTATAAGCTGATCTAAATAGGATTCTATATTTTTCATTCCTTTATGCTATGAATTAACAAAATCTTCATTAGACTATCACTAGATTACTACATGATGAAGCTACTCCCCTACGGACATACACACACAGGAAATTTGGCCTAAAAGGGAAACTGGTTATATTTTGTGACACAACTCAAGATTGTGAGATTAGATGAGGATACCACTGAGTGCCTCCAGCATCTGAAAACAAAGCTGATCTTGGAATCAGGAGCTGCTCTTTGCTATGGTCAATGAAAGAATGAGAGCTTCTGGAATATTCCAGAAAATACACCGGCCACAGATTAGGTGTTCCTTTGGTTTATATTCATAGTAATCAATGCTTCTCCTATCCACAGGTGTAACTTTGCAGCTTGAAGGACCCCGTATCTAGCCACCATGCAGAGTGAAAGGTAAAGAGAACGTCAGAACACCAAAACAGGTGTGGGCTCCTGTAGGGTCTTCTTCATTTATGAGCCCAGCAAAGCTGAGATCTGGGACACACTGACTGGTCTCACTCCATCCTGAACACCTGACACATGACTGATAACAAATGGTTGTGGGATGGATGGTATTTTTCTAACCAATTCAGTAGCCTGATTTAATGCATCAAATTAGAAGGGAAACAAGCCAGGGGTGGTAGGGTTTTTTCCTGTGGCTGCTGGAACAAATTACCACAAATCTAGTAGTTTAAAAATGCCACAGATTTAAGCTCTTACAAGTCTGGATACCAGAAGTCTAAAATGAGTCTGCAGAGTGCATTCCTTCTGGAAAAATCCATTCTCTCCACTTTTTTGGCTCCTAGAAGCTGCCTGCATTCCCTGGCTTGGGGCCTCTTCATCATCAACCAGCAAGGGCAGCATCTTTGAAACCTCTGACCCTCCTGCCCCTCTCTCATAAGGACCCCTGATACTGGGCCCACCTGACAATCCTGGGGAAGCTCCCATCTGGAGATCCCTAACTAATCCCATTGGCAAAACACCTCTTGCTATATGAAGTGACACCTGGCCAGGGTATCTTTGAGGGGTCGTTACTCAGCCGTGCACAGGCAGGTGCACAGACAGCGGCAAAAAGCAAGTGCCAGTGACCTCAAAGCAAGGGACAAAACAGAAAAAGGTGGAAAGTCAAGGAAAACTCAACAACAAACAAATGAAGCAACCTGTGTCCTCTAAAGTCGGAATAAATTAGCACTGCGCTCCCCTGAGGACCTCTGGGCGCGGGGGACGATGTCTTTGTCTTGGGGTCCAATGTTACCAACAATTCAAAATAATGACTTTGAGTCATGAGAAAGAAAGTTCATTTCATTCTGCAAGGTTTAAGAAAAAGCATGCGGGATCACGAAAGTATCTCAATTAAATGATCATGATTTTGAAAGGTAAGACTCAAAGGGGAAGTTTGAGTTCCCTGAAAATTTTATTTATATGGAAAATCTTCCCTGATGCCAAATGGGATTTATGATTTGTTATAGGCTTTATGTTTGGGTCCCTCCAAAATCCCTATGTTGAAATCCTGCCTCTTGTTGGGATGGTATTAGGATGTGAGGATTTGGGGAAATTATTATTTCACAAGAACTGGATGAGTGTCATTCTTTTTTTTTTTTTTTTTTTTTAAAGACCCCAGAGAGCTCCCTGCCCTCTCTGCCGGGAAAGGAAGCAAGGAGAAAGTGACTGTTTGCAGCCCAGGAAAGGGCTCTCACCAAACCCGGCCATGCAGTGCTCTGGTCACAGACTTCCAGCATCTACAACTGGGAGAAAGAGATTTCTGGGGTTGAAAAGCCACCCCCGCCCCCAATCTATGGTGTTGCTACAGCAGTCCAAACGGACTTAGACAGTGTTTACCAGGGACCTGTATTTCTGGCAAGCATAACTGAACTCACACATCCAAATGTTAACTCTCCAAGAAGTCACCCTGGGAACACAGTTAATTTCAACAAATAATTCCTGCCTGAAACTTTGAGGAAATCTCCCTTTAAGAAGTTACTTTAGAATGAATATATAAACCACATCATTATCAGCCTCATTTTTTTTTAAACACACCTCACGTTTTAGCTGGAATTAGCAATATGGTGAGTTATCAAGATAGGCAACCAACCATTAGACTTGGCTCCACACGACTTCTGGACATTAAAAAAAAAATCAAATATCATTTATCCTCATAATAGTCAAAAGAGTGAGCCACAAGATCTGGATACAGTTCTAAAATAGGAAAGTCAAAATAAATAAGGAAATAAAAGTGGGAGTTATCACCGAATGAAGAGGTTAACCTTTCCAGACCACCTCTTTGAACAGGACCACACTCTTTGGATGTGTAAGTTACGGTGTGGCTGGCTGTCTAATAGGACTCTGGCTCTGATCAATTAGTCACAACTTGTCTCTATTATTCACCACATGTCACACGGAAACAACATTTAAATGCAGGCAAGTGAAACTCTATGCCTGGTCTATATCGATGCCTATATCTTACATGCACTACGAACTCCTATCTGTATCAGCGCTGACATCGCAAGTCTTTCGTGTCGGGATGCCAAACCCTGGAGACGTAGATTTTTCCCCATCTTTCCTTCCATGGACGGTGGGGACTTGATTTCACAGGTTTCAAGTTCCCACCCTACAGACCTGGGAATCCAGATGATCTACAATCCAACTGTGAAGGATTTATTTCACAATCAAATACACATGGTTTCACAAACACACACTCACTCCATATGGGCTGTCCAGAATGGCTACACAAATGTACTTTCCTCCCAGCCATCCATTTTTCAAGCTGCTGACAACAGAGCCCCATTAGCAACTTCATAGGTAAAGCTGGGCTCTAT
This sequence comes from Ailurus styani, assembly GCA_002007465.1. Taxonomy (NCBI): domain Eukaryota; kingdom Metazoa; phylum Chordata; class Mammalia; order Carnivora; family Ailuridae; genus Ailurus; species Ailurus styani. The sequence continues at coordinate 541,036 of LNAC01000762.1, forward strand.
CACTGGCCTTGATATATGGCACTCTTGGTGGTCACTCGGCCCCATTCATACCCATGACATCATTGTTTCCATAGAAACGACATCACTACATTTTCAAACGGGGGGAAAAACTACACGGGATTCTGAAAGAAGACAAACCCCAAACAATGCAGTTGGAATATGCGAGCTATTAGTTAGCATGCTTTTTAAAGGGTGTCTTAGTTTCTCCGGAGGAAAAAAAAAAAACCACACAATCACAAAGTACAGATTTTAAAAATTACAAAAAATGGAGAGGAAATGCAAGTAGGAAATACAACTGCTAAATTTCTTTTGGGAAGATAATCCACTTTACTTTGCCTAAGTTAGATTTAAGAAATTTAACTTTTCTTAAAATAAGCCCTGCAACTCTATAATGCAGGCATATTAATGCTCGAATGCTTTTAAAAACATTTTAAAGTTTTCTTGTGCTTTTTGACTTAATGTAGTATCCTGGGTTAATATAATTGAAAGTAAATTTTAATGATTTTTTTGGCAGTTCCACTAAGAAAAATAATTCACCTGCAGTCAAATTCCAGAAAAAAAAAATATATATATAAGAACCAAACCACAATCATGTGAACACTGAACAATGAAACTGCACTTATGAAAATGGACACAAAGAAAGGCAAAGTCAAACCACTACACAAAATTTGAACAAAACCCTTTCAAAAGCAATCACAAAAATGAAAAACTCATGGAGAAGAAAATCAGGCACTAGTACCATCCTCTGATTCTTTATATAAACATAAAAGACTTCCTCGGTACTGCTCGAAATGGCCCACTGTGCTTAGGGAGAGAAACCAGCATTCTTTCAAGGGTCTATAATTAATAGTCTGATTTACAACTCCAGAAACATCTTAGGAATGCCTTTCTGGATGTGGGACAGTCTTTTCAAAGACCGCAAACGTTGCCCAAATCAGTCACCCCAAAGCAATCTAACTCAGAAGAGATGAAAAGTGCACAGGATGTACTCTGGGACAGGGACCACGTGTGTGCAAATACAGGAGCTCTCTGTCCCCACATAACGACAAGGACAACCGAACAACCCTACCACAAGTCACAGGCTGTCTCTCGTCTCCCTGAGCAGGGAAGGATGGCGACGGCTGAGCAGTGGCAAGTACATAAACCAGTTTCCAAGCCGAGGGGAAGGGTCTTAATAGACTCAACCAAGCATCCTCCTGTGAATGCTGCCGTGAACTCCCACCGCAACGCCTGCCAACTCGCAGCCATCCCTTGGTTACCGACCCACGTCAAACCTGCTAGGCTTATTAAGCACGTAAACCGCACTATTTAATAGTGATCAACCTTACACAGACTCATTACTCATCCTAGCGGTGGGCTGGTTTGGGGCCACCCTCTCCCTCTGTGAAAGTCACAGGCAGGAAGTGGCACAAAAAATACCAATGGCACAGAGCCACCAGCACCACCTGTCAGAACTTGACCCAATCCTGCGGTGGGTCGGACAGGTGTGATCTACAAGAGTTCCATTGTAGACCTTAAGGACTTGGCCTAACAAACATCTGGAGCCAAGAGTTGAGCCCCATATGGGATATAAGACACAAGGAACTGCAGAAGACCACTCGGGGTCACCTGAGATGAACCCAGGTAGGAGAGAAGTGAAGGAGAGGTAGATTCAGTGGGAGAAAAAGCTCACAGGTAGGATGGGAAGGCGGGAGCTGCACCGAGGCTGTTCTTCTGTCTGGTCCCCCCACACCTCACCCCCAAATCACCTCCCACTCACAGTCCTGTAGCTGGTACAGGGGTAAGGAGTGACCGTCCACAAGCAAGAAGGACAGAACCTTACTAAGACCTGGCTCCGCTCTCACAGGGCTCACTGGCGAGGAAAGCTAGGTGTCCGATAATTCTAATTCAGGGTTCCAAATGCTGTGGGATGAAGTGGAAGGGCGACAGGGGGTTTGCCAGGGAGACAAGGTCCGAGGGGGAAGAAGAGGCTCGGGGAGACTGGGTGGCAAGAGCACACGTAGGAGCCTCCAGATACCAACTCTCGGCGTTCAGGAAACGCAAATGGCCCCATGCATTTGGAGGGAGCGAGCCCAGAAATGAGGCTCACCGTTGAGCCAGAGGACAGTTCACGGTCCAGTTTTTAAACAACCAAAACAAAGCAGGGCGCCGGAAAACCATATGATTCTTAACCTTGGGGCTGTGAGTTCAAGCCCCATGTTGGAATATGGAGCTTACTTAAAAACAAACAAACAAACAAAAAACAAAGCAATAAATCTGGTACATTTGATTAATGGAGGTGCTTCAAGGGGAAAATGTCCTCTCTGAAATTTGGATTAAAAAAAGAAACATCTATGGCCAGTAGAGAAGATCTGAAGAGAGAAGTGGCTACGCGAGGCCCAGAGGCCATGGGCTACCATCACCATGATCCATGGCACTGGGATGGCCATCTAGGCCTCGGACCCTACACAAGCCGATGGCCGCCTCCCCTCGGTGGCAGCCCCTCCCCCCACTCTCACTACAGGTGACGTTGCCTTTGACAGTTTTTATGCGTGTGCCAGATTTGAACCTGGTGCTCTCACTGCCCAGGCACTACTTCCTGGCAGCACTTACCCGAACAATCACATACCCATGTGAACAGAGACCCACTGGCCTCCCAATGGGTCCTCACCCTGGCTTTTGGCAAGTTCCGCCCAGAGTTCCCTTTTCAAATACTCCTCCAACCAGAAGGTTCTGTGGCATATGTCATAGGTTTAAGGCCTGAATGTGGGAAGCTACGCGATAAACTAAGTGTTTATCATCTTTGATGCCCCACTCCACCCACCGCTGGGCCTCCACCTCTTGCCCAGCGTGGCCCATTCCTCTCTAACACCCGAGCTTTCTGACCAACCCCTGGGAAAGGCCTGAACAAAAGTCAATTTCGCCTAGAATAATCTGAAGCAAGAGGAGAACACCCTAGAAGTAGGAAGTGCTGGGGGAAGTGTTAAATCATGGACAGGCCTGGAATCATTAAGAAATCATCTAAAACAAGTGGTTTTCTGAATTCATGAGGAGCTGTAGGTATTTGGCCCCAGTTGTTGGGGTCAAATAGCCAAAATCCCCAACTCAGACCCAACGCATGCAGGACCCTAAGACTATATGATAAATAACTTTTGCAACATCGACCAGTCTGTTAAGATTTTATTTGACTCTGGGATCATGACCTGAGCCGAAGGCAGACGCTTAACTGACTGAGCCACCCAGGTACCCCAACCACTCTAAGAGATGAGACACACTGTTACTCCATGTAACAAGCCACACGCTGTGTGTGTGGTGTGTGTAAGAGGAGGAAAGAAAGCAGAGAGGGGAAGGAGAAAGTGTGGGGCAGTAAGTTGAGCAAAGCTGGCTGGCGTGTGAAGACGGTTATTTACATGGTCGGGTCAGAAGGGAAACAGGACATTAAACAGTGTCCACGCCAGTGTAGCTGTCTGGCCAACAACCGACAATCCCAAGAACTCACAGGAGTTGAATATAATAGACTGGGGCACCTGGGTGGTGCAGTCGGTTAAGTGTCTGACTCTTGATTTCGGCTCAGGTCAAGATCTCAGGGCCATGAGATCGAGCCCCATGTCAGGCTCCGTGCTGGGTGTGGAGCCTGCTTAAGGTTCTCTCTCTCTCCCTCTGCCCCCTCCCCATCTCTCTCTCTTAAAAAAAAAATTAAATTAAATTAAATACCTACCTACCTACCTTTTGGAAGGGGAGCAAAATCCATTGGAAGATTAAGGTCCGCCCAGAAGCCAAAGGCGGGGAAGAAGCGGCCGGGATGTTTGGCGACACATGAGATGACAGAGGAGCCACACCAGCACCCCTGCGCTCTGCCAGGATGCCGGGTGCAGTCGCGGCAGGACTACGTGTATGGCAGATGCTCTTTCCCAGTCTCATCTCTCCTTCAACTTACTCAAGTCTTATTTACCTTATTCCTACCATGAGAGTAAAGGCTCTTGCGCACCCAGAAAATAATCAACCGGCACAGGTTCTATCTCCTTGTTTCTCTTGCACGTGAGACAACAGTCATGCATCGAGATTACGACGCTGCGGAGCTCACTCACCGAAGGATCCATCTGACCTGTTCATCCTACAGCCACGATTACAGCTCTCACACATGAGAAGACAGAGGAGCCACACCAGCACCCCCGCGCTAGACCCTGGTCAGCACCTTCCACACAGCAATGGAAGGTCATGGAAAGAGGAAAATCAGAAAACGTGGATGGCTCAGAGCAATTCACTGTCCCAAACAACTCACACCTGAATCCTCTTGAGCCAGCCACCAGGGTTTCTGAGCGTGAAACAGGAAAAGGAGCCGAGGGAGAAGGGAGAACCATTTGGGGAAGGGTCTGGGTGCTGCCTTCAGTCCGGGCCAAGGCCAGCTGGAACCGGCAAGCACAGAAAAGATGCAGATCCCAGCTTCCTGAGGACGAGCCCCTGTAATTAAAAGAGGCGGAAGGGGAAAGTGACCAATCTATAATACAAACTCTGGAAGCGTCCTCAAACACTAAAAGGCTCTTCAAGGTCATCTTGAGTCCTTCCCAGTTACTTAAGAACAGCCTGACGGATGCTAATGAACCCTCCGGATTCCGCAGCCCCAAGGGAGATGTAAACGTGTTGAACTGATGAGCACATTCAATCTGTACTATTCCTGGAGCTCGAACAGCTTTTTAAAGGGCCTTCTGAAGAAAGCATCCTGACAGCCTCAGGGACTGCCCTAACTTAAATGGACCACAGAGAGCCTCTCTGGAGAGGAAGCAGCAAGAGTGGAAGAACATGGGCTTGGAGAAGGATCCAGATCCAAGTTCCAGATCGGGCATCGACCAGCTATGTGAGCAGAGCTACCTCAGTTTCTCTACCTGGACAAGGAGATTACCACCACCCACACCACCGACTGTGCTGGCAAAATGCCCCCCGCCCCCGTTCCCAGCTGACAGTGGCTCTGGTTATAATCTGCAGTGCGCTGCACACTGTGGTAGGCTCGAAAGTACTGTAGTGGTTTGTAATTAAGAACCCTCTAGCCTCGCGTCCCTTCTCCCTTGTAACCACCCACCCAGTGCAGCCTCTCAGGACATGTCAGCCGCTGCAGAAAACACATTCACGTAGCTTCTCTGGACCTCACGTTCCAGAATGTAAAATGACCAACAAGATGCCGGCAAGGTGGGGACGGAGCCTCCCAAGGGGAAGCTTCTCGTGCTCCGAGTCACCTACCAGGCTCCCTGCTTGGCCCTTGCGCATGTGCACTCACTTCCCCAGAGCCTCCTTCAAGGCCATCAGCCTCTGTCAGGGTTCTGAGCACCTTCAACTATATCCTCATCCGTGAATCTCAATAACAAGCTGCATACCTTCCTCTTTCAAGGTCCTAAAAACAGCAAGGAGGCCTACGGTGTTCTCTCTACACTAGGAAATGTTAGTGAGAGGACTCCATCAGCTTAGGTAGTCAGATGATTTTCAAAATTATAAACCCTTATTAGGGTCAGCGTGGTGTGTGGTGGGGAGGGCCATGGTACCTTTCACCTTTGCCCATCCAGACCCATGGCAACCTGTCATTGTCAGTCAGGCGCACCCCACTAAACCCACTCCGGGTCACCAGAAATCCCAACCCTAGAAGGTCCTTCAAAAATATTTAGAGACAATGACACAAATATTTCATTAGAAGAAAATGGTTCTCAATATACATTTACTGATGGGAGAGCCAAGTTGCCCTCAATCACACATTCCATTCTAACTTCCCCTTTCCCTCCTCGACCTCGAAAGAGCCTCAGTAGGAGTGGACATAGTCTCCCTAAGATGGGGATGATCTCCTTGGAACAGGAGATGCCTGCTTATTTTCTGGACTCGTGCATTTAAAAAAGATAAATCTTCGGGCGCCTGGGTGGCTCACTGGGTTAAAGCCGCTGCCTTCAGCTCAGGTCATGATCCCAGGGTCCTGGGATCGAGGCCCACATCGGGCTCTCTGCTCAGCAGGGAGCCTGCTTCCTCCTCTCTCCTCTCTCTCTGCCTGCCTCTCTGCCTACTTGTAATCTCTCTCTCTCTGTGTCAAATGAATAAATAAAATCTTTAAAAAAAAAAAAGATAAATCTTCAACTGTGCCAGCAAAAACATTTATTAAAAACTTGGCTTGGAAAATAAAAAAAAAATCAACATATTTTTAAAGAAAGTAAGATCAGTTTGCTGTGGTAAGAAAACAGAACTTTCTCATAAGATGTCAGTCACAAAGATGGCGACATTTGCTCAGATCTCAGCATCAAAAAAGAAAAGGATAACACCTTTTTCACTAGAGAATCCAGGATTAAGGGACATGCCTAAACTGTCACTTATTTTTAAATTGGTCTGAATAAAGGCTAGTATCCAAAATCTATAAAGAATTTATCAAACTCAACACCCAAACAAATAATCCGTGAAGAAATGGGCAGAAGACATGAATAGATATTTCTTCAGAGAAGACATACAGATGGCCAATAGACACATGAAAAAATACTCAACATCACCCCGCATTAGGGAAATGCAAATCGAAACCACAGTGAGATACCACCTCACACCAGTCAGAATGGTTAAAATTAACAAGTCAGGAAACGACCGATGTTGGCGAGGATGCAGAGAAAGGGGAACCCTCCTACCTGTTGGTGGGAATGCAAGCTGGTGCAGCCACTCTGGAAAACGGTACAGAGGTTCCTCACAAAGTTAAAAATACAGCTACCCTTTCACCCAGCAATTGCACTACTGGGTATCTACCCCAAAGACACAGATGTAGTGATCCAAGGGGTACCTGCACCCCAATGTGTATAGCAGCAGTGTCCACAACAGCCAAACTATGGAAAGAGCCCAGCTGTCCATCGAAAGAGGTATGGAGCTGCCTGGCACAGCTGCTCTGCTCCTGAATGTTGGCAGAAACTCTGTCTCAAGGCCCATCCACGTTCCACCAGTGGATATTCTATCTCAAACTATCTCTAACCTTTTTCTAGGGGCTGGGAGGAGACTAACTTTTAGCCTGAGTCCTGTGTTTAAGGGTCAACAGAGATAGGCAAGCTGCCTTCATCAGTTAACACCTTGGAGGACAATGTCCATGGATAGAGAAAATTCCTAGAATTGTCCCCCTGGGCAAAGAGGCAATGGGCTCAGGCCTGGAAGCTGGGCAGAACCTGAGCGAAAACAGGAGAACACCTCCTTGGCTATCAAAGAGTGACCCTAGGCAGAGCTTGGAGAGTCAGCAGGAGGGGACAGACAGAGCCTGGGATCGGACCCCTGGACTGCCAGTCAGCAGTAGGTGTGACCACAGGGAAGTCACTTCTCCCTGCAAATCCTCACTTCTCCATCTGCAAAGGGCCCTGATGACCAGGTGTCAGCATGACCATTGCTTCTTCAAGGAAGAGGTCTCCGAAAGGTCAAATCCCTCAATTCGGCTGATCATACCATGGACCTGCTCCTTTAGTGCAGCTTCGCTGAATGTTCACACACATGAAATTATCTGATTAGCCCTGAAGTCTCTTATCTGTAAACTTTAGTAGGGCAGGGACTGTGCATTTTTTTCCTCAGGTTCTGTCCCAAACTCCCAACACAACACGCAATACGTAGTAAGTTTCAAATTAACACGTGTTGACGACTGAATAAATGATTAATTGAGCTCCTGAATGTGAAAGTGATCTATAAAATAAGCAGCACAATGAAAGCATTTGTGATTGTGACTTGGTGTGGATGATGACACGAGAATTAATCCTCTTAGCTGCTGGAAACCATTCTGCTTTCATTTAAGGAACAAAATTGCTGCATTTGAAGGACACCGTAAGGAGAGGGGCTCTTACAAGCTATCCCATGGTGCCCCATTTCAAGATTCTCTTCAGGACTATGCCAAAATACCCAGCTCATCTGCGTTCAGAAGCAGTCCTGCTTTATTCTGATCCATCGCTGGTCACTGTGGGAGACGTGGTTGAGTCATCTGGGCATTTTAAAAAGCAACAGGTCTACTGGCTAAATCTGCTGAGCATCTGCTGTTGGACCAAAGACAATGCATTCTGGACATGGGCTAGGCTGAGAAAAGCACCCCAGGGCCCACCGACCCCCACGTCTGGTTGAATCCGTCTCTATACTCAGACTACCATGGGCATCGGGAGCCAAAGGAAACTGCAGTGGCCAGAGCCCGGGAGAGCTTGCTGCCCCATGCTGATACATTCATGGGAACAAAGGCCTTCCAAGTTGCACTGAGCTGGTCTGGAGATGGAAGGCCTTTATGCAGGTTTCCAAGGAGATGACTTAGATGCTGTTACCATAGAAACTGTTGCTACCATCTATTGTCCATCACCCCTTGACAGAAAGGCAAGGGGGGGTGTGGTTTGATGGAGAAGGAAACAAGAAGGGTTGGATTTAAGTCAAGATGAAAACACATATTGAGATGGGTCCCCCCCCAAAGACTTCTATGGTATAAGTAACAAAACCTCCAGTGTCCCAAGGAAATGAACTTGGAACATGAGTATTTATGGTGCAATGTTATTTGTGCTGGGGTCGGGGTGAGTACCATGGCACATGAAAATGATCTCTACCCATCTGTTGGGTCCCATCACCAAGGCTCTCCACAGAAAACCCTCGGGTGTAAGGGTCATCATCAGCACAGTCCAGGCTATGACCCCTGAAGATGTAGGACCAAAAGGAAACGGATGTAAGCTGTCCGTCTTTTCCCCTCTTGCCTCCTGAAATGTTTTTTTCAGGTAAGAGGGGGATATATTAGAAGTCCCTCAGAGTTTTGCTACTATCTCATAATACTTATCACCAATAAAGTGTTCATTTCTTTTTAATCTAATGAGAGCAGCTTATGGGTAAATTAGATGAGTTCCATTAACAATAAACACATAGAAATGCACCTTGGAAGACAGCTTGGATTTGGCATGGAGTCTGATAGATCAGAATTTGAAAGTCAGTCTCATCCCTTATTATATGCATGACCTTGGGCACTTCACCTGCTAAATCTCAATTACCTGTTTTATCCCACGGGGACTGCCAGTCTACTTTATACGGTGTAAAGCCTCATCAAGGAACTGTCCTCTCGTGTGTCAAGTACCATGGTGTTGGTCACATCCATACTAGCAAAAGGCTTTTAACTTCAATTACTCCAGACAGGACTACTACAACTCTTTTTGTGTCATCCAACCTTTTGTTTAGAAAATAATTGGTACCTAGCCAATTACTCTGACATTAAAATTACAGGTGACAAATGGAATAAATCCCCACACAGCTTTCTGATTATTTTCTTATCTAACCTTCTGATTATTTTCTAGTCAGACCATCTGTAGGCATCAAATCTGACAATTAGACCTGTCTTTTCCCCCACGGTCCTTCGGGAAGTCAAATTTCAACTGGGAATAAGCTGTTGAAGTTAGAGGAGGAGCTCTCTGGGAGAGCAGGGATGGCCACTAGATACTGTTTGGGGGAAGACAAGGAATCAGCCTGGAGGTGCCTTGCCGAAACCCTGGACACTGAATTTAGGGCAGCGAACAGGAGCTGGAAAAGATCTGGAATCCAGAAGTAGAGAGGAGAGTAGAGACAGTACACTGCCGCCACCCCATTCTAGAACATCTTCACGTCTTCCACTCCCTTTAGAAAGACAACGTCAAGTTTGAAATGCATCACCACAAGCACTCGCCAAGCTGCCAGGTGGACCTGCAGTCCTTCGGGTCTGCTCCAGGAAGTGCGCGCCGCAAGTCAAAGGAGGCATTCAGGTGCACCGGATCGGGCAGAGAAAAAAATATGCAATTCAGTTCCTCCAATTCTGTACAAGTTCCTTATTTATGTTTTTCTTTCAAATAACAGTGCTGTGCATTGTTGGGATACTCAACAATCAGATCAGGAGCACATGACCTGCCCTATCATCAGACAGGAGGGATTAAGAAAGGAAGAGGCAAGAGGAGCAAACGTCTTTCCAATCATGGATTGGTGCACTAGCTAACCCTACATGCCAGGAGGGAAGGCGCCAGGACAAGAGAGAACATGCTAGGTGTTCCAGATCTTGGGTGTAGGTCCCTCTTGATAACGATCAGGAACCCAGCCCCAAGTCAAGACCACACAATCAAAAAGGGGTCACTGAAGGGCAGAGTCCAAAAGGACTAACGCCCTTGGTTCCAGCAGGTGAGACTCACCCTTTGCTTTAGCTTTAAACAGGGTTCCACACAATGGCTTCCGGAGCTTTAAAAATCCCTGACTCTCACAGTTGCCCATCCTAATAATGGACGGCATTTCTCCTCAAAAACAGCTTCACTGAGGCATATCTATCCAATGAGAACAAACTGGTTGAGCTCTCCCCAGATAGTGTGGAGAGAGCTGGAAGGTTCCTGACATATCGTACACTGTTATCCTGGCGTCTCCTCTTAGAGTTAAAAAGACTGAGGCCCAGAGAGCCAGTGAGTGACTTGTCCCGGGGTCAAGAGCCACCTGGGAGCAGAGCCCGGGCCAGAATCAAATTCTCTTGCCACTCATCCCAGGACTGCTTCCAACACGTTACACCATTATCAACACACAGCCATCTTAGCCCCATGCCTGCTAACTTTATCTAAGCTAGACTGACATCTCTGACAGCAGAACCATATCTTTTCCTGGTAATTTTTGGTCCTCGTGCTTGAACAACCAGCACCGAGCTAAGGTATCTAGGAGGAATACAGAAGCATTTCCTGATCAAAGCCCACTTCACTTTTTATTAACGATCTGGGTACGCTCTGCTAGCAGCACCAAATGCCCATCTCCACCCTAGCATTCATCATTCCGGACGGTCCTTGTGCACCAATTTGTCTTTCTCTTGACTGGACTATAACATCTTTAAAGACAAGACTGGATCATGTCTTACTTCCTTTGTGGATCTCAATGCCCAACACTTATCAGGAACTCAAAAAAATATATTAAATTTAAAAAATGGATTCTAAAGCAAGTCTCAACCCATCCACACACATCACAGAAATCTTGGCTATTTCTGGGGCAGGAATTATCACTCTACCCTTCCCTGAAATAATTTCTTTTCTTGGCTCCCAACTCTTGACTCTTTGGGAAGAATTCTAGCCACAAGGGCATCTGGCCTGTCATCTTTACAAGGGGTCACAGTGACCAAGAACATCTTTACTCCCTAAATGTTTTAATGTCGTATAAATAAAATGCCTTAATGGAGCTAGTTTTTGAAGCTAGGTGTGATCTTTTAAACCTTGTTATTTAAAGAGCCCATCATCACCGAGCAGCCCTTTAAAATAGCCCATCTGGGACCTACAGAGGAAAGGCTACCGATTCCACTGCCAAACTCCATTGCCAGAAAGAAGAGAAGTGTCACTTGACTTACTCTAATGACACTCGGACACACTTGAAAGCAAGTCAGTATCTGGACACAAACCGGTGCTCTCAATCCAACCCATTTCTCTACTAAACTTGATTCGTTGGCAGGATGTGAAAATGTCTCACTCACAAAGCAAGGTTGAAAAAGTAATGGCTGATGACATCTGGGCTGTTTCCAGTTTGGGCCACTGCAGTGAAAGCTGGCATGAACGTACAATGGACATGCACTTGCATTTCTTCTGGGGAAATACCTAGAGGTGGAAAGGCTGGACCACATGGTAGGGGTATGTTTACATTTTAAGGAACTGCCCAGCCATCTTCCAGAGCAGCTGTACCTTTTCCCATCCCCACCAGCAGCGTGTGAGGGTTCCAGAACTGCCACAGCCTCACCAACGCTTGACGGCGTCAGTCTTTCCGATTTTAGCCACACTTATGCTGAAGTGGTGGCACCTGCTTTTGTTTTAACCTGCATTTTCTGAAGGACTAAGGATGCTGAACATCTTGTCATGGTCTTGTCATCTGCAGATCTTCTTTGGTTTAGCGTCTGTTCGAATTTTTTGCCCGCCTTTTAAAATGGTTCATTTGTTTGGTTACTGGTGAATTTTAAGTTCTTTATGCATTCTGGATACAAGGCCCTTATACAAGACTGTCTGTAGTAAGTGCTTCCCTTAATAGACCCAATATCCTACTGGTTTCCTCTAACCATTCCCCCACCCCGCCAGGCTTTCCTCCCCCTCTCTGGTAGCATCACAGTCTAAACACTTGAGAGAGGGCACAGGCGGTGCAGTCTAAAGCCCCAGCAGCCGGTCTGGTCATAGTTCATCAGGTAGGCACATGTCTTCTCAATTCCCTGGCTGCTTCTCCAGTCTGCTTTACACTCACACACTCCTAGGATGAGTGAACATAGGTCTGTTTCTTTACAGATATGCTAACTTTGGGGCGCCTGGGTGGCTGGGTTAAGTGTTCGAGTCGATTTCAGCTCAGGTCACGATCTCGGGGTCATGGGATCAGGCCCCGCATCAGGCTCTGCGCTGAGCATGGTGCCTGCTTGGGATTCTTGCTCTCCCTCTGCCCCTCTCCCCACCCCCGGCGTGCGCACGCACACGCTCTCACTCTCTCATAGATGAATAAATCTTTAAAAGACACACTAACTTGAAGCCGTTCTTGTGAGGGAACCTCTCAGCCCCCCACAGAACTTTTGGCCAAGTCTAGAGACAGTTTTGCTTCTCACAACTGGGCGGGGAAAGAGCTATTCCTGAGACCGGGTAGGTAGAGACCAGAGATGCTGCTTAAGGGCCATGAAGCACAGGTCAGCCCCCACGACAAAGAATTATGTGGAAACCCTGCTTTAAATCCATTTGCAGGTACTACTTTTAGATCAAACAATAGAATGTGAAGGAAATATTGATCTAAGAGCAGGAAACCTGAGGGGATTCTCTAAACTCTGTCACTAACTACACTACACTAACTACACTACACTACACTACACTATGTCACAACTGAGTTGTACATCCTCAGATAAAGCAACGAACCTCTCAAACCCCCATATTCCTCATCTGTAAAATGCAAGGGCTAACCTAAATCACCCTGAAGTTCTCCGCCAGTTGCAAAGAAATACAATCCTATGGCTGTTTACTCAGAACCGCACAGAACTTGGAGCAGCCATGACAGGAGCCTTAGGTTTTCAATACTTCAGGTTAACAGATGGCGACAAAGGTTGGTTTGAGGGAAGAGTCTCTGAGAATGTGTCCGAGAAAGGGGGATGGGGACCGTCGGGTGGGTGCCATGGGGGAAGGGCAAATCGGGTGAAGGGGAGTGGGAGGTGCAGGTTTCCAGTCGTGGACTGAATGGGTCAAAGGCACAGGAGAGGGAACACAGTCCACTGTGTCACGATAGCGCTGTTCAGGGACAGCTGGCGGCCACGCCTGGGAGCCCAGCGTAACACAGAGCTGCCAAATCACACTGTACACCCGAAACTCACATCACATTGTGTATCAGCTACACTTAAAGAAAAAAAAAAAAAGATGGGGATTAACTACTGACCTCAGCAGGGACCTTGCCTCAACAGAGAGGGGGGCAGATGACACGGGCTGCCAGGGCTTTCCGCACAGATGCTCCCTGGAGAGAACCTGCCCCACCGAGCTGGGCCCTCGCCTGCCCTCCATCCCGCCCACCGGCCCAGCTTCAATGGGCAACACGAGCTCCATGAAGCTGTGACTCTCACAGTAGAGCGGGCGAGAACCTTCCGGGGCCCGCGTGCCTAGCAGAGCCAGTCCCAGCTCCGAGAGAGATGGTGTCAATGACACGGTGTCTCTGAAAATCCAGACAGGGCTCTGACGGGAGGAAAAGTCAGCTCCTGAAGGACCCCGGGGCTCACGTCAGGAAAATAAGACGCTTCCCTGTGGGCCACCGAACGTGGATCAAGCTTCTGTCGCTCACGCCCTGTGGGGCGAAGAAGATGCTGCACCAATTCTGACAACAGCTGTTGTGCAGCTTAAATGAGATTGAAAATTGCTCCTCTGGGTCTCGGCAAGAACGCACAGGCAGCGAACATCTCGGACAGCCCAGGGGTAAAGCTCTTTCATTTCAAGCTGACTAAAAATTAGAAACATTAATTAAGAGAGGAGACTCACCAGGAGCGCCCTGTCTGTCACAGGCCGTCCCCAGAGCTGCCCGGAGAGACCTCTGGGGAAGGCATCAGGACTCGCGCAGAGCAGAAGCAAGGCCGGCCCCGGTGGGAAGAGAGGTTTGCTCTTCCTGCAACAACGAGGAAACTGCACCCCTTGCTCCTTCCCGGCAGGGTGAGGGCAGCGGTGGGGACGCATTATTCACCGCCGCCACCTCTCCCCCGTGTCTCTTCTGTGAGGATGGAAGGCGTCCCACAGGCCTAACCGCACGGAAGCGGGGAGAGGCCCCGAATGGAGCGAGCGAATGCCTTGGCCTCTGAAGGGAAACACTCCTGGGCCGTAGCCCCTGCCCAGCGCCCCTCACCTTCACCACACCACGTGTGCTCCCACTGCCCCGGCACGGGGGGACTCCGAGCAGCACGCCTTTACTCTCAGCGCCCCCGTCTGCGGCCACAGCTACTCCATGGCCAAGGCCAAGGCCAAGGCTAAGCCCCTGCAGAGCATCTGCAAACAGTTTCAGCAGGATGTCAGACCTAAATAAAGCTGAGAGCACCATTCGTGAGCGGCTTAAAGACAGAGCACAGTTAGGAACGCCCGTAACTTGTAATCAGGCCCTCACCCCACCTGCTGGGTGCGTGGGTGCCCATGTCTGGGCGTGTGGGGTGCCGGCTGTCAGCTCAAACCCAGAGAGGCATCCAGAATCAAGTCCCCTCCGTTACCATGCCCGTTTCCTTTGTTCTCGTCTACCTTTGCCCGCCCCTCCTTCTCAAAGACCAATGAGCAGTAGAAGCAGAGACCGCGGGAACGTGGACGCTCACCGTCGGCCCAGCATTCTCTCGCAGGATCTGAGGCCTGCGTCCGCTGGGTGCGCGGTGGTGCTGCCTCCCTAGGCTCCCGGAGGCAGACTCTTCCAGAGGCTTCCTGTGCGATGGCTCACAACGTCTCTAACATCGTGTTCACCTTTCTGTTTGGCTCCTGCCTTCGTGGGTCGGGAATGTGGCAGAGGCTGGCTGGCGGCCTTGCTTGGGGTTCTCGTGACGATGCCGCAGGAGGCCGGCGAGAGCTGCGGCCGTCGGAAGGGCAGCCTGGGCCGGGCGTGCGAGACGGCTCGCTCACCAGGCTGGCACATGGCACTGGCTACTGACCGCGAGCCCGGCTGGAGCTGTCGACCAGTGTCCGCACGTGGCCTCTCCGGCCTGGCAGAGGAGGCTAGCCGGGCGTCTTGGCAGCGGGGTCCGCTCGGAGTGAGGGAAAGCTGTCTGGTCTTGTTTGGGAGCTTGCCTCAGAAGTCCAGCACTTCCACAGCGTTCTGTGGGCAGCCAGGGAGTCCCTCGGGTCAGCCCAGGATCCAGGCAGGGGCAGTCACAGAGTCCATCTCTCTCTGTGACATGAGCGTCAAACATGTTGCACACACGTTTCTAAATCCCCACACTGACCTGCTTAACTTTAAAGTCCCCGTCCATGGGGAGTCAGGGAATGGGCTCGCGGATCACCCAACATGCCTCGCTGAGTGTCTGGCTTTTAGGAGATGCTCAAGAAACAGACGTTGAGTGAACAAACAGAAGAACAAATGAGCCTCCAGAGTGGGGATCTTTTGGTGTTTTGTTTTTTGTTAAGTCACTTCCCTGGAGACTCCCCCTGCCCCAGCAGGGGTACTACATCCAACTTTCATGGGACTGGGGTTAGGAATAAACACGATCATTTACGAGAACAGATTTTCACTGTCCCTTAGTTGTTGGGAAAGACTCGCGATGGCGCCACCTGGCCCGCCCACATCCGCCGAGCCACACGGCCTGCCCTCCCACCCACGCGGAGACCCGTCACCCCCGGTGGCCGGCTCTCCCTCCTCCCTGCTGCCCGGCCAGCTCTTGGCAGCCTGTCTCCGGCCAGCGCTCTCCCTGGATGGCAGCGTGGGGACCAGAACCCGGTGTCTCACTGCACCTCGGCCTCTCCCCTTCTGTGGGCTACTCCATCCTCCTCGGTCTCGGCTGCACCTGCTCGAGGAGGGTAATCCCCGCCCCACAGAGCTGTGTTGAGGGTGAAACGTGTCACCGTGCGCCGAGAGTTCCGGGGACCCAGCACACAGCAAGGGAGGCCAAGTGTGATTAGCTGCAGGCCCCGGCCCCGCCTTCGCGGATCCCTTTCCCTCTGAACTCCATGCTCCACCCGCAGCGAACACTCTCCGGAATCCAAAACACATCGTGTTTTCTTTCACCTCTACGCGGTTCCCTGTGGAACTTCCTCCCAGGAGGACCAGCGCCGGCTCGTGCCGCGTACTGTCCCAGTGCTGGCAATTAGGACTCCGCCTGGAATGTTCTTTCCCACCTCCCCTCTGCCCCACTCCCCGCCCCTTGGCTAATTCCTAGTCATCTTTCCAGTCTCAGTTGAGATGTGTCCTTCGAGCCCGTCCCTGCTGGTTCCCAAGGACCCTTCTCTAGCTTACAAAAAGGCTCCCCTTTCCCAAGGCAGAATGTGTCTTGAGAGGGGGAGGGACCGGACTTGGGCCTCTACTCACCCCTTCAGCCGAGAGCCGGTGAGCAGCCCCCACCCCCAACAGAACCTCGCACAGCTGCCCGGCTCCCGGTGCGCACCCACTGCGTTTACCACACCCCCGTGCAACCAGCCTTGTCTGTGTCCCTCCACGAGGAGGACTCCACAAGGCCATGGCCACGGCGGCTCCACATGGAATCTCCAATACCTAACACACCAGTCCGCCCTTCAGAGCTGCTCCGTAAATCTGCGCGGAATGAGCGCATGGACCGTGAAGGACGGAGCACGGCCGGTGCGCTTCCCCTGTGTTTGTTTACAGCTCCCAGGGCCCGGGGGAGACTCGAAGCCCTCAGTAACCCATGCCGACTTACCACCCACGTGTTTGTGGGGCTTGTTCCGAGTATGAGAAACAGGGAAGGAAGCTTCCAGGTCCTTTGCTCAACAGTGGGGTTCAGGCCTTCTGTCCAGGTGGCTTATGGGCTTCTGCAAGTGCCACCCTGTTAAGCGGCGAGGAGCCGCCAAGGGCCCAGCTGAGCCTGCCCAAGAGTGGAGAGAATGTGCTACCTAAGATTTCCCTGAACGGTGCCGAAAGCGCCGGGTAAGTGTGCTGCCCCAGCCACTGCCCCCAGAGCCAGGAATCCCCAGCCACCCACGGCTGAGCAGGCGGGACACACACGTGCGCGCGCGCGCGCACACACACACACACACACACACACACACTGGGGCCCCAGTGAGTTTAGTAAGTTGGCGATAGTTGTAGCTTCTTAGAAAGGAGAGACAGTAGCCAATAAGACAATGTAACCTGGGCAGTTAAGAGGCTGGTTTCAACGTGTCTCCGTGCGGGCAGGGAAGGGAGCGCGTGTGCTCGGAAGCTGCGAAGCCTGGTGGCGGGAGCAGAACCAGTGTACGCACCGGGAAGCCTGGTCTGAGCCCTGGCTGCGCGTTCCTGACACAGCCGCCCTCCCTCTGCATCTGTGTCCCCGAGAGTCAGTGAGCAGCCGAGGGGTCGTTCTACTGCCTGCAACTATTCTGAGAACAATGTCAGAGAAACAGAAAAGCAACGTGAAGGCGGATGATTCTCTAAGTTACTGTCGAGGGGTCGTCTAATTCCTGTGTCGTCACCGCGCTGCCCCACTGCTCTCCCTCCTGGGAGCCCCCGCTGCTGTCTTGGTCCTCCCAGGGCTCCTGACAGTCCATCCGGCTCAGCCAGGCACGGGGGCCCCTCCAGACAGTATCCCGGCTTCTGGAGGGCAGTGGTCACATCAGGTATTTCTTGAGTCCTTTACTAAAGCTCAGAGCCCAGCCGCTGGACGTGAGCTCGCTGAATCCAAGCCTGTGTCCACACACGCAGGGGCACGCATGTTTGCCCTTCTGGTCCACCGAGGAGCTGACCACGGGAACAGCAAGTCAAGCCCTTTCAGGACAGGCACCAAAGGGCACTGGGTGTTCTCTTATGTCAGATTGCATTACCCTCAAAGCAGCTCCAAAACCTTGGCTTATGCAGTCCACCGAGTGTGGATACAGTTGACAGGTTAAAATCTAATCTAACCCACTTTAACCGAGGGGGATTGCATTAAGAGAACATGATCTGTGGGCCAGAATGGTTACTTCGAAGACTCATTCCAAAGAGGAGCCTCAGCAGCTGGCCTGCAGGCACGCACACACGGACCAGAGCCATCCGGGGCTCATATCGATTGGCTTCGGTGACTTTTACAGCAAAAGACTTCTTATCGAGACTATTATGGTCCCTTAGCTAAAGCAGATGTTAAAGCCATGAATCACCACAAAAAAAAAAAAAAAAGAAAAAAAAAGAGCATACCTCGAGCATTTTAACATAAGTATATAAATGAAGATTTACTGACATTTTTGAGGCCCATTGGTGACCTGTCCTCTAGGGATGGGTCCACAGATTAGTTGCCCAAGGTCTTCCTTGCATAAGTAACTCTGACCCTGATTTCTCGTTTGCTTTCTTCCAACTGGATGAAGAACTTGAAGACATGGCACAGTAGACACAGAGATTGGTGCACGCAGACCCCTTCCGTGGCTGCTTCTCTCCCTCCGACTTTTTAACTGTTACCATCGTCTTCGTACCTAGCTCACTGGCAACTTCTTTCGTAGCGACTCACTTTTACCAATTTTGTTGGAAAGGCTCAACTTAGTTTTATTAACACAGCAATTACAGGAGATTAGATGTCATGTGCTTGGAAGAGTACCTAGCACACAGTGGTGCTCAATGCATGTGAGCTATCTACCCTTCTACTCATTCCATTTATGTCATGATCAAGTTACTCAGTTACAACAGCAAACTGAACTGGTGCAGACAGGTAACAGGAACTTGCACAATGGACTCTTGCTATGCACTCAGCCTTAATGGAAGGGAATTACTGCGCACACAAAAGTAACATGGGCATAGAGCAACAGGAGCCATTAATTTGTTTTGCCAAAGGGATGGAGACTAGCAAGTAAGTTAAATGGAGATCACTTAAGAGAGTGGCTTCTCTGATGAAGTCCTTCCAATCCCTTACCTTCTTCCCTCGGTGAACGCCATTGCCAACCAGAGCCAATGTGTAAAGCCACAGCCGGCTGAGGGGTTACATCCACGGTCCCTTCTCCAAGCCCAACATCCCTGCATGGGACTGCACGCATTTGAAGAAAGAGGCGCTTCCCCTAACTTGCACACCCATTCTCCCTCCTTCTCCCCCAAACCTGCCTTATGCCCTGTGCTCTCCTCCTTCATGCCTAGTAAACAGTTAGACTATTACTGTAAGGCAGCATACGGTACAAGATGCCTTCGTTAGAAACAACAGCACAGTCCAATAAAGAAATGCTTGCACAAGACATGGAATTAATTCTCTCAGGCCAGGCTCATGTGAACGGGGGCTGCCACTGAGCCTAGCCTCGTACCAAATGCTTCATGGACCTCTCACTTTGCCCTCCGAGGTCAACTGACAGCACAAGTAACAGCAACAATATCAGTTTTTATTTGCAGAGTCTTACACTTTGCAAGATACAGAGCTAAACCTCTCTCTGCCAATTCTCCCTAAATTTAAGCGGGCTGGCCAATGGTGTGTTAGAACAGGTGGTCCGTGTCCACTTGAGTTGAGCATTCTTTTAACAAAGGACTTAGTTATAACGCTTTAATTCTTTAGATCTCATTTTCATTCTTGTCGGCCAACTGTCAATTGCCTGCGGAATTTCAGGCAAAGATAATCCAAAATCCTATGTGCCTTAAAGTCGAAATTGACCGGCATCCTCACCCAACCAGGCACCACACTGGGAAAGGGATTGCTCCCCAGTGGACCTTAATGCTCAGGTAAATCTCGGTGTAAGACAGGGGAACAGGGACAGAAAGCGGCTGGCCCAAGGCCTTGGGTGACAGCAGGATTAGGGGGATGCTGGAAATCAAATCCCAATCTCCTGACCTCTTGTCCCAGCAGCTGCACTATCTTCACAGGATCCAGTGTTAGAGGTAAATGGCTTAACAAGGGCTTTAACAGGTTGAAGTCAACATTAGAAAACAGATTCCACCAGCACGATCCATGGCCCTCTGTCTCGAATAAGAATTTATTCAAAAAAGAACAGAGGTCTTACTCCCGAGGGACCGATCACAACTTTCAGGCCGAAGCTCCTGAAAAGACCGACTCTGGAGCTCCTATCACGAAGGAAGAGTCAAGAGTCCTCTCTAGCAGAAGTGAGCTGGCCTCAGCAGTAAGTGGGAAATAAACTGGTTTAAATCACTGCCCTCTCACCAGACACAAGAAGAATTCAAAAGCCCAAACACAGATTACTGCGCTTCCTTGAGGGTCATGGGTAAGCCGAGGCCTGATGAACACGTTACCATCCAGGTAACACCACTTCACTCCCAAACAACCAGCGATTTAGCTACAAAAGGCTGCCCCGACGGCTCTGGGGAAGGGGACGGGCCAGGGAGCCCACAGGATCTGCATGAGAGCAAGCTGGTGAACGGCGGCCTTGAACCTGCCAGTCTCGCTGAAATCGGTGGGCCAGCCTGGGGGCTGTGGGTTTCCACGGACAGACTCCATCTCTAAACAGTGAGAACTGAAAGGGAACAGAATAGAGGACTGGTTTTGGTGCGACTGCGACTCACGCCACGCCACCCCCACACACAAAAAAAGGTTGGCTACTCTTTTCTAGAAGGATGGAGAGAGGAGGCAGAAGGCCAGAAGGACGGACTTGCCCCACCTCCTCAGAGCTTAGCAGGGTCACATGTGAGGGCGGGAGGGAATCGTGTGCTTTAAGGCCAGGCAGGTGGATAGAGTCAAGTTAAGAAGGTCCCATAGCTCCTCCCGGGGTGTCCGTGGGGACACTGCTCGAGCTCGCAGCCCCTTGGCTGCAAGTACAAATGGCCTGTGGTGAGGGATGAGTTACCTAAAAATACTTCCCTGAGGATTAAGTGAGATGGCTCTGCAAAACATCGGACACGGATTCGGGCACTTATCAGGGCGCAGCATAATGGTGGCCTTCAGGCTGGGTAACCGAGGAAACGTTCGCCCAGGGCCTGGTGGGGCAGGTATTCAAACCTGCCGGCTGGCATTCAGGTTGGAGAGCTGAAAGGCTGAACTGTCCTGGAGCACTGAAGATGGAAAGGAGCCAGGCGAGCAGGTCCGGAATGAAATCCAAAATAAAAATGACCTTGGCCCACAGCAGGTGCTGGATAAACACCCTCGGAATGAGAAGCTACGCAACACGTCATTTGCCTCAGGACATGACACCGGGACAAGGAGAAGGGACATGAACTCTACAGGTCCTATTCCCAACCCACCTTGAGGACCCTTCTGGCCTCACTTTCTGATCCCCAATGGATGGGCCCAAATGACCCGCATGTCCCCTCCAGCGCTCAGATGATCTCTGGGATTCGCCCAACTGATGAGAGAGAGGTATCGGCCAAGCACGAGCCCACACGTATATCCTATGTGTCTGCGTGGGGTGTCCTGGGAAGGGGTGAGGCGGGCTAGCCTTCCTCCCACGCCAGCCCCAAGTGGACCAAGAGACAGGATGCCAGGGATTAACTGCCATCCCCTTTGTGTGACCGCCTCTGTGCCTTCAACGCGCACGGCCACGCACGCGGGCCTGGTTTTAATTCAGCAGAGCAGTGTCTGTATCGGTCCAGCCACCAAAGCTTTGATCTCCCCATGGGGCAGGCTTCTGTACTGCTGACCGTGCTCCGGGAGTCTGGAACACAAGCCAGCAAAAGCCTTTGACAGTTCAGCCTTGACCAAGCTCCCAGTGGCGGCGCCCGCGCAGGTGCGCCCGAGGGTGAGGGCCACTGAGGGAGGCAGGGAAAGCACAAAACCAAAACCAAAAACTCGCAGCCCCAATCCACGGGGACAGGTAGGCTGAGCCTGTTACAGGCAGCCTCAGGCGGAGCGCGTCCTACCAGCACAGCACTGGAAGCAGCAGACGGGGCTAGAGTTGGGGTCCAGCGGGGGGACCCCAGAAGGAATGGCCTGTTCTCCTGCACGCATCCAGACGCACCAGTCCATCTGGCCGAGGACAGGGGGCGGTGTGTGTTGTGGGGTGGGGGGTGGGGTCCTCCTACGGAACACTGGGAGCACATACACTTTCTGGAATGGGCTCGAGAGTTCTAGCCCAGCCACTCCTCCCGTGATGCAGCTCTTTCCAATCAGACTGGGATCGTGGAGAGCAGGGAGCAACATAAGGAAGGCATAAGCTGGGAAGGACGGGAATACAACATGGTGCGGGGAACAGAGAGAGGGACAGACAGGCTCTGCTTGGGAGGGGTTTAGAAGCTGGGGTCCTTGGAAGCCTGGGGAGAAGAGACGCTAAAATGATCCGGCTGACTTCAGAAGAGGAAAAGGTCTCCTAGAAGAGAGTCCTAGGGTACAGCTCCAACACTGTCCAGCAGCTTTCCCTGTCCAAAAACCACTGACTTCCCTCAAGCTACAGAATCAGGTAGGGCACTCAATGCCTTCTGCATGTAAGCCCAACGGAGCTTCCCATCCTCACTTCATGAAACCCACCCTGTTCCAGGGACCCTGTTCCAGGGACACCCTCAACCTCACACTAGCAGACTCCAAGGCACAAGTCTGAGAACCACTCCACTGGCTTAATTCCTAAGTGCCCGGACTCTGAAGCCAGACTGTGTAAAGACGAATTCTGCTGCCTCCTCTTACTTCTTATGTGACCTAGAGCAAGTTCCCTAACCTCGAAGCATTTGTTTCCCTCGTAGAAAGTGGGAGAAGCAGCCGTACCTACACATCAGAGGGTTATCACAAGGATTAGAACAGGGTATTCATGACGAATATTTAACAACCGTATCTGCTTCATAATAAAGTCTAAAAGCATTTGCTTCTTTAACATTTATACAGTCAGATTTCGAGTTGGTTTCGTGGACCTTCGCCCCTTCTGGGCCAGACCAGCATAAAGCCGAGGCAGGCTAACAGACACAGGACACAAGAGAGTCCCACAGAAAGTCCCCAAATCGGCCTTGCAGCTGTGCCCACAGACCCCACTCGCACAGCTCAAAAGATCACGTCATTTCCCATCTTCAGCTTCCCTGAGGAGAAGAAAAAAGGACCTGTACTTTTTATGACAGAGCAGAGGGGATGAAATGCTTTCTACAGAAGAGGCAAAATAAGTCAGTTCCAATAACAGCCTTTTAATTCCCTGACCCCCAAGAAGAAGAAAGGAAATGAACAATGACAGGCATTCCAACGACCGCCATCACCGAGCAGCTTTTAACAGAAGCAGCATGAACCACCTCCTCCGATCCAGAAATCCGGACAACCGGGTTTCCGCCACCTTCAGGACTCCTAGTCATGACTTTCCAGACGGAGAAGAGCATAAGTATTGCATCTTAGAAAGCTGGGTTCACGCATACCCCATTCAACGGTGACCAACTGAGCCCCAAGGGTCTGGGCCCCCATAAGCCTCTGGGCCACAGGAATGTGGCTTTTAAGGAACTCTGTGCTCATTAAAGAGAATCTGATCTGAAACTAATGATTTACTGTATGTTGGCTAATTTAAATTAAAAATAAATAAATAAAGGGAGGGCGCCTGGGTGGCTCAGTGGGTTAAAGCCTCTGCCTTCGGCTCAAGTCATGATCTCAGGGTCCTGGGATCGAGTCCCGCATCAGGTTCTCTGCTCAACAGAGAGCCTGCTTCCCCCTCTCTCTCTGCCTGCCTCTCTGCCTACTTGTGATCTCTCTCTCTCTCTCTCCATCAAATAAGTAAAAATAAAGAGAACATGAAAATATATAAATGTAGGAAGAAGAAACCAAATAGCCCGGTACCACCTCCCAAAGATAACCATTGTTAGTATTTGAGTGCATTTCCCTGTCTTTTTTTTTTAATACATAGGTTTCTGTTTGGAGTTTTGTTGTTGTTACAAAAATCGACATTCTATTTATACACAATTCTACAGGCTATTTGACTTAGCAGAATAAAGGCTTTCCCCCGCAAATTCTTGTAACTTTTTAGAACATCAATATTCCATTATGTGGCCACATAATTATTATAATTATAAGCCAGTTATCAATTTATAGCATCTCAGCTGCCTACCCATGATGCTATGACCAGCTTTCCGATCCAGCTGTTCTATCCGATAACCACAAACCACACAGTGTTCAGCATTTGAAATACGACTGGTGTGAACAGAGACGTGCTTTAGGTAGAGCACACACACCGGACTTTGAAGACTTAGCACAACATGCATAAAACATCTCAATGATCTTACCCTGATTGCATACTGAAATCACATTTTAGATATATCAGGGTAAACAGAACGCATTCTCAAAAGGAACATAACCTGGTTCTTTTTGCTTCTCTCATGTGGCTCCTAGAAAATTGTAAGTCACATATGTGACTTGCAATCTATCTATCTCTACTGGGCTGAGCTGTTTTAAACATTTCTCCTTTGCCAGCTGGCACACCATGAGGTCTTGTCAGTAGAGGGTGCTGGAAGGACACTGCAGTAATAAGATAGGTTCTGGTGCTTTTGTTCTCGCTTGCAGGGCTTGGCAGGAGACTACCGGCCCCTGGAATGCGGGACACTCCCTTGGCATAGGTCCTCCCCTCACTGAGTCCTGCTGGGGCCCTGGTGACTCCTCCACCCTCCAGTGAGCCCTAGATGCTCTCTCTCTCAAGAGAGCAGAATCCCAACGTTGGGGGGCTCTCTCTCCTACTGTATCCTCCCTCAGTTCTAGAGCCAGAAGTTGCACTTATATTCTCTAAAATTCTCTTTACCCCTCTTGCAGTTGGTTCTCGTTTATTAGTTAATATGTCTTCATATTCGGGGTGCCTGGGTGGCTCAGTCGTTAAGCATCTGCCTTCGGCTCAGGTCATGATCCCAGGGTCATGGGATCGAGCCCCGCATCGGGCTCCCTGCTCGGCGGGAAGCCTGCTTCTCCCACTCCCCCTGCTTGTCCTCCTTCTCTCGCAGTCTCTCTGTCGAATAAATATAAATCTTAAAATAATAATAATAATAATAATAATTCTTTATATTCCATTTTCCCTGGTCAAATGACTGGTCTGGTTTCCATCTCCTGGCCAGACCCTACGGATAGGGAAGTCACGGATACGGAAGTCACGGACACAGAAGTCACAGACGGAGTGTCAGTGAGGCTTGGGGCACGTGCCCCGCATGCTCCATTCCCCACTGGTCGGTTTCTCTAATCCCGTCTTCCCTCCTCCCCACAGTCCCTTCCCTAAAGGCAGAACTATTTCCCACGACCCCACTCCCATCCTGCCACCATCACATGGGGAGCACCTTAGGAGCTCAAATTAATCAGTCAGTCGAGAGCTATGCCTTCTATTCATTCGACAAATACTGACTTAGCTGCTGTTCTAGGAAGGTAACGTGCTGCTGTTGGGTGGAGGGTGACCACCGGATGGAGGGAGAGGTGACACGCAGAGAAGAAAAACAGGCAGAGGAAACAAACGCTAGCTTCCAGCACCTACCAGCCCAGCCGATAAAAATAATGGATGTTACAAATTACTCTATCGTAAAACAAGAGAAAAGTAAAAATTACAAAAATAAAAGCAGCCGCTCATCCATTTTGGGTGCCCTAACTGGCCCCAGGAAAAATACATAAAGAAAACAAAAAGAACTTTTTGGACCCGTCTCTCTCCTCACCCCAGGCACCCAGCCAGCCTGCCTCTTATGAACCGAAGGTTCTGCTCTCCATCAACAGCTCTGGATGTTGTGTCCGCGCCGGCCTGGCTCCTCCTCTCACACTGACCTCTGCCTCCCCTCCCCGCAAAGCCACAGGCAAGCGACACATCCCGGGGACACTCCCGGGGACACTCGGAGCTGTCAGCATCAGCCTCAGACCCCAACTTCACCCCAACTCCTATCTGTAATAAAAGATTAAAATAGGGGCACCTGGGTGGTGCAGTCAGGTAAGCGTCCGACTCCTGATTTCAGCTCAGCTCATGATCTCAGGGGTGAGAGATCGAGCCCCACTTCAGACTCTATGCTCCGTGCAGGATCGACATGGGGTTGATTCTCTCTCCCTCTTTCTCTGCCTTCCCCCTCACTCTCTAAAATAAATCTTTTACATAAACAATAAAGGATTAAGATGTTACCTGCTCCCATGGAAATCTCAGTTCTTGGATTCCTAGGATTCATTTTAATAGACTCCAGTTTCCTGCCCAAGTTCTCCACCTCTCCGGTCCCTCACACTCACTATTCGCCGCGGGTTAAAGCCCCCGTGTGGTAACTGCAGTGCCCGGAGCTCCTGTGCAGGTTCACTCCTTTTGTTTTGCATCTTGTGTTTCCTTTGATTTGACTCTCTAGCACCCGGTCACGTTTCACTGACTGTAACACATTGTGGGTGAAAACTAGTGAGTGCGGGGAGGCTCTGAAAGACCTTCTCTTCCTCCGCAGAGGAATCGTGTGCCTTTCGCAGGCCAGCGGACAGAGCAGCACCACCTTGACGCAAACCCGCTGATCAGAAGCTGAGAGTGGGCCTGGGGAGAGCTGGTCTCTTTCCCCTGTGCCCTCTCTGCCAACAGACACCTGCGGGACTCCGAGCTCGCACAGGCAGGGAGGGAGGCTGTTGACCAGGCCCCCGCCCCTCCTGGCTGAGCCCTAGGCCCAGCATTTTTCTCCCCAGTTCTGCAAGATCACTGAAAGCTCCGTGTACCAGCGCGGCCTCTTTGCTGCCGCCGACAAGCCCGCAAAGAAAAGTGATGGAAACGTGGCACCTGACATCAGGCTCACCCCTCCGTCTCTCCCTTCTCCCCGGGACTCACAGCCTCAGCAGCCCGCACACAGACCTTGCATCACTTACATCCATGCACACCATAGACACGTGTACGCTTTTCCAGTCTCTCCCCCCCATGCCTCCTGCCTGCCCCGTGGAGGGATGAGTAGGAGACAAACTACTCTGACAAAACCAGGAGAAACCCCAGCAAGAAAGAGCTCGCTGTCAGTCAGCTTCTCAGGCCAACCTCTAGGCCTTGCTCGTCTCCGACTTTCCAGCCCTTCAGAGCTCTCTGCGGCCTCACTTCTGGTTGCAAAAGCAGGCTTCCAAGCTACACCCAGTGTGCGGTGGACACCGGGTCCCCGGCCCACCACAAACCCTGTGTTTTCTCTGCAGAGATTTCCACTTGAACCTTGTTTAACATTCTTGTGCAATCAACTGTTCTCATCCTGGGGACTCCTCCTCCTGCATCTTCCACAGTTCTACAGACGAACATTTTTAAAGACCTGCTCTGAGCGCTCCGCTGCTCCTGTCCGCTCACGTGAGGGGCTGCTGCTCGTCCGCTTCCTGCCCCCCATGGACACAGTTTTCCTAGCGGGCTCCAGGATTTTGTTTGCAAACTCATCTCGTGGAGTTTTCCCTCCTTGTTCCCCCTCCGCGCCCCCCTGCAAGAGCCGACACCAAGGTTGGCCTGTGCCCTGGAGGATATGCAACTCTGAGCGAGGCTGGAAGGCAGGTTTTTGGGATCTTCTTTATGGACAAGGAAGCACAGATCTGTGCAATCCGATCTGCGGTGCTGCCAGCCGTGGGTCCCATCGCCGAGGGCTGCCGTGAAGGACCGTCTCTGGCGCACTGGCGAAGGAATCCGGTCTGCTCACCTGCCTCGTGCAAGGTGCACGGACACGCGTTGCTGGGGCAGGTTCTTAAGTCTGAGACAGCACTTGCCCCTACCTTCCATTCCTGGTCCAAAAACTGTTCTTTTTGGTTTTAAATTCAATTTTTTTAAATATTTTACTTGAGAGAGAGAGAACTCACAAGAAGGGAGAGGCAGAAGGGGAGAGGGAGAAGCAGACTTCCCAGAGAGCAGGGAGCCCCGTGTGGGACTCGATCCCAGGACCCTGGATCATGACCTGAGCCAAAAGCAGACACTTCACCGACTGAGCCGCCCAAGTGCCTCCAATTTTGTTAAAAAACATTTCTAGAGGAGAGAACAGAAAAGTTTGTGCTGGGAACAGAGGAGAGACGATTTTGAATGTGTTTCCTGTAGTCACAAAAAGTCCACAAAGAAATGTTAATGTGGCCCTGTTAACTATTAAAAAGTTTACATGCTTTAAAAAGTTATAAATTTTTGATATATAGAAATAGATCATTCAATGACAAATGCATTGAAAAAAGGAAAAAAAAAAAAAAGACCAGGAGCATATAGTCGATATATGTTAAATGATAATGTTCCAATTCAAGGTGAGAATTTTATTTTTAGCTTATTTTAAACATATTTTCTGCAATCATTAATATATTGTCCAGGATGCTTTTCTTAAGCTTGCAAGGCAAAGGGAAATGAATGGTACAATGAGGCCAATTTGTTCTCCCCCATCCACGTCCCCCAGACAAATTGGCCCTTTGGGGAGGAAAAGCTAGGACCCTCTTAGAGAAAGAGCAAAGAGCAGAGTCCAGGCCTGTCATGGAAGGCTACTAAAGAGGGGAGGATTTAAGGGCTCCCCGAAGACAGCACCGGCTTAGAAAGACACAAAGTGCTAATGGATGTATTTATCACTCGCTCCCTAACTAGCAGAGCTCAGGGAAGACATACGGCCTGAAGGAGGGAACGGGAGCTGAATCAGCCTGCAGGAGACAGTAAACAGCTAAGAAAAATTAGGAACGGCTTCCACTGAACTTCCACAGAAAAGCCTTCCCAGTGCCCCCAAACTAACATCGGGGTGATCTGCTGGGTTCCCGGTGCCCCCAAACTAACATCGGGTTCCCGATCTGCTGGGTTCCCGGTGCCCCCAAACTAACATCGGGTTCCCGATCTGCTGGGTTCCCGGTGCCCCCAAACTAACATCGGGTTCCCGATCTGCTGGGTTCCCGGTGCCCCCAAACTAACATCGGGTTCCCGATCTGCTGGGTTCCCGGTGCCCCCAAACTAACATCGGGTTCCCGATCTGCTGGGTTCCCGGTGCCCCCAAACTAACATCGGGGTGATCTGATCGGTTCCCATCACACCTGTTACTAGGTCTCCAGCGCACCCGTCACCGTTCCCGAGAGCGCCCCACTGCTACGATGCTGGGTGCATACATATCCCTGCCCAGGAGCCCAAAGCCTGGGTCTGCTCCCTTCCCTGCTGAAGCCCCAGGGCCCCGTACACTTTTCTTCAATGAATGTAACACACAAGCAAAAATATTCTTAAAACATTCCTGGTTTCTGAACAAATCAACCTAATTTGCTTAGTTTCATTTTATGAAAAGTAACTTGAGCTGTTAGTGGGTGCTAGGTAAGTAGGGGTGACTCCTGGGCTTCCACCCCAAGCCGCACCCCGAGTGATCTCAGGCTTGTGCTGGTAGAAGGCAGAGAACATGAGGAAGTCACTACCCCCGCCCCTTTCAGGCGGGTAAGACAGCTCGGGTCGGCACCTTAACCTGGGTCAGGTGGAGTGAACACTAAGGGAACAGAACTTGGGACAACCTGCTTAAGGCACCTTTAATTCTCTTGAGAAAAGGGCAGGCACAGCATAATGTGTACACGGCGCTCCCACACACGCCTCTTCCTTTACACAACCTCCCTGCCGGTGCTGGTGTCCCCAGTTCCCAGGTTAGGGAAGGTTAGGGGCGCTCAGAGGTACCGCTGGGCTGGAGCACCTGCGGGGGGGGGGCAGGGGGGGCACCTGCAGCTCTGGTCTATGGAACGCGGAACAGGGTGAGGGAAGAGGAGGGAGAGACCGTAAGGGACATTCTGCCCGTGACCAGTTGTGCTCTGTGTTGTGACAACAGTCCAGGCCTTCGGGAAAGGGGGGAGTTTTGAATAAAATAAAAACTAATGAGTAAGAAATAAGGGAAGTGACCTCCTAACCCTACCCCAGGGTTCAGAAAACCCTGAAGCGCGTGCTGCTCTCTATCGCTGCAGGCTCCGGAGGGACCAGAATGAATGGTCTGGCTTCATGAGAAGCATGCGGGGCGCTGGAGGCGTGACAGTCATCCTGGCTTCTGGATCTCAGGTCTGTCACTGGGAAGAGAATCATTGCCAAGGGAAAACTGCTTAGAACCTTATTTTTACTGAGATGCTTCCTTTTGGATGCTCATTTCTTCCCATTTAAGTCTCCCCAGGCCCCCCCCCATTTTATTCATGACCCTGAGCCCCTGGCCTCCCTCTGAGAAGGTCACTCTGGACCTGTGTGGTTCCGTCCTGTAAAGACCATGGGGTCTCAGCCAAAACCATGGGGAGGATTCCTGGGGCAACAAAGACAGACTAGATTCCCTCCCTAACTTCTCTTTCACCTTCTGCCAGAGTTTCTCTGGATGAAGTCAGGCTCGGGGGATGGGTCCACAGCATCGCTTCTGTCTTCTTACTCAATACAGCCTTCCTATTTTATTTTAGTTTAGTTTTGTTAAGGCAAAGCTTTCTATCAGAAGTGTCACCCCTCTTAGCGTCACAGCATCCAACACAACACATATTTCTGTTGTTTTTTTTTTTTTAAAGATTTTATTCATTTGACAGAGAGACAGAGATCACAAGTAGGCAGAGGCAGGCAGAGAAAGAGGAAAGCAGGCTCCCCTCTGAGCAGAGAGTCCGATGTGGGGCTCGATCCCAGGACCCTGAGATCATGACCTGAGCTGAAGGCAGAGGCTTAACCCCCTGAGCCACCCAGGTGCCCCTCTATTTCTCTGTTTGACCTTCCTCTGGGCTCCCAGGGTTCCGGTTCTAAGACCCTGTACCTAAAAAGTTTGACCACCCTGAAAACCAAATAAAGCCTTAAGTTGTCACGGGCGTGTTTCCTCTACTCACAAAGTTCATTGTTCTTACAAAGCCAAGTCTCCACCAGAGGAGAAAAGAATTTATAAATGTCAGAAGCAGGAAGAAACTGCCAGAAATCTAGTCAATGCTAAAACAAACAACTGTGCCTTGAGCACGGAGGCGGACAATAAATACATGAATAAACAAACGGTCTCAAGAACCGATCCCCACCTCACTTTTTCAGTGGGTTCCTGAGCTGCAGGCATCCCAGGCCTCCACCCTGCCTACCGCGGCTGAGAAAGGGCTGCCTCTGCCCTCCTTCTCTCGCTCTCCACCAGAAACACTCCGAGATCTTGAATGAGAGGTGTTAGGAAAGCACGCTCCCCTCCTAACAAGGTAATGACTCTACCTTCTTTAAATCTGCGAACGCAAAGTGCCAGTGAGCACCAATTAAAATCATAATTTACATAAACTTTCCAAAAGTGAACTGGAGACTAGCTTTCATAGAGTAATTCTCTGGTTTAAAAAAAAAAAAAAAGAAGACCCCTGGGGCAAATAGCAATAAAAAAAAAAAAAGATACCATCCAAGGCATCCAGACACAAGTGAAAGGTGCCTTTGGGGCTCAAAAATAAGTTTTATATGTGTTATAACCATGTAAGGCATTGAAATGTTTACCTGGACTCCCTTCGGGTTTCCTCCTGCAAATCAGCTAACGCACCAACAGGGGCAGCCGGTGCTCTGAACTGCAAAGCTCCGAAACTTTAATAATTTCCTATTCGCCACTGAACTAGGACTATCAAAACAGCTGAACTTAGATGATTCATAAAGAAAGTATTTATGGAAACAATTACAGGCACAATTAGGAATTTTTCTCAGAAAGCTCTTAATCATAGTTCAATTGAACCCTCATCTCAACTTCAGATATTTATTTAAATTGCTTCTGTGCTTTGACTTTGGAAAACCAACCCCCTTCGGACCTCTCTCCAAACATTAAGCTCTGCTCGAACCTAGAACCCTTTCCCCCTGCCTTTCCTCAACCCTTGTAGAGTCTCAGCCCCTCGCCGACCCCTGTCTACTCTGGGACAAGGCAGAACCTACCCTGTGGCAGCTTTCAAATAATCACAGACTGGTCTCGGTTGCTTTCCTGTCCTTTACAGAGTTTCTCTGCTTTCTCAATACAAGACAAAAAGGGGGAGGCAGCTTGGGGAGGGTGTGAGGTTAGGGGGGTCAGGAGGTGGAGGTGGGTCTACAAACTGTACCTCTGAGCTGAAAGCAGAAAATCTCATAACTAGATTCTATACGAGGAATTTGTTCACTCGACTCTAGCATGTAACAGGAATGGTCACAATAATCTTGCAAAGAATTCCCGAACATTTTCTTAAAGATTGCACATCTTATACTCAACAACCTGAATAAAGTATTAAAAAGTCTGTGAATGGAGGGCTCAGGTGTTAGTACCTTTTTTTTTTTTTAAAGATTATTTATTCGCGCGCGAGAGAGAAAGAATGAGCACGAGGGGCAGAGAGAGAACCCCAAGCCGACTCTGCACCGAGCGTGGAGCCTGACAAGGGGCTCGATCTCACGATCCTGAGATCACGACCTGAGCAGAAACCAAGAGTCCGACGTTTCCCCGCCTGAACCACCCAGGCGCCCCTCGGGGGGTATTACAACCAGTAAATGAGCTGGGGTGCTAAGTGGTAAGAGCCTCCTCGTGGCTCTCGAAGGACAAAATGAGCAGCAGCGTGACGTGTGTGCACCGCCCCGCACACCGGCACGCACACGGTCTTCCATCCTCTCTTGATCTCACTGGTCACATGGAGCCTGACCCTTGCCCCCACGAGGAAGGCAAACATCCACACAGACAAATGGAAGTGACTTTTCTTTCCTTGTTTTATTGTCAGCAGCTTTATTCCTTTTCGGAACAATGTGGAATATGCCGGTCACACTCAGCAGGAAACGCAAGGAGTCCCCGAAGAGGTCAAACATAGAACAAACTCATCGCCAACCAGCAAGAGCCACTGCCACGGGCCACCGGTGTTTGGCCACATGCCTGTCCGGCTTATGATCTTGATTAATAAAAACCACAGTTGAGGGGCACCTGGGTGGATCAGTCGTTGAGCGTCTGCCTTTGGCTCAGGTCATGGTCCCAGGGTCCTGGGATCGAGTCCCGCATCGGGCTCCCGGCTCGGCGGGAAGCCTGCTTCTCCCTCTTCCACTCCCTCTGCTTGTGTTCCCTCTCTCACTGTGTCTCTCTGTCAAATAAGTAAATAAAATCTTTAATTAAAAAAATAAAATAAATCACAGTTGAGGCTGATGTAGCATCAAATGATTTTCATTAAAATTATTTAAAAAAAAATACCGCCTTGCTTTATGAAGGAAGCCCCAGTGTGCATCTCTGGCCCATCAATAGAACACGGATCCCCCCAGTGGTATCAATATCACGAAACCAGCCTCACACTTCAGAGAACCCACATCACTAGGGGAGTCCCTAGTCTACACTAAGCCCTTCAATTAACACCGGTCAGGTGAAAAGGGCTCTCCAATGTCCACTCGTGCTTGAGCAAGCAATGTAGGATACTGGCCACTATCAGACGTTGCTCCTTGTATCTCACAATAATACTGCTCAGTAATCCAGCTGAGGACGAGCACTACAGGTGAGCGCTGAAGCAATGTGACAGCCCTGAAAGCATTGGCACAGCCTCCAACTTAGCTACCCCACACGGAGCAACAAGGCCTGCAGAATGCAGTGCGCGTGGAGAGACCCACAAGCGTATTCGTCACATTCATCATCGCCAAGAGTTTTTAATTCATGGGGGGGATGAGTATATAAATTATCATTTAATACAACAGAACACTGTGAGGCTATGACACAGGAATGCAGACTATCTGCATATACGGACATGAAAGGATGTCTGTAATTTGCCACGGAGTAAAAAGGAAAGCTGTAGGGTGCCTGGGTGGCTCAGTGGGTTAAAGCCTCTGCCTTCAGCTCAGGTCATGATCTCAGGGTCCTGGGATCGAGGCCCGCATCAGGCTCCCTGCTCAATGGGGAGCCTGCTTCCTCCTCTCTCTCTGCCTGCCTCTCTGCCTCCTTGTGATCTGATCTCTCTCTCTGTGTCAAATAAATAAATAAAATCTTTAAAAAATAAAAAAATTTAATAAAAAAAATAAAAAGGAAAGCTGTAGAAGTCTGTACCAGACGATCCCATTTTCCTGTTAAAAATCAGTAGTTGGCATCTGACTGCCTGTGCTCCCGGGCTTTGTTAAATATGGACAAGGGTTTTTAAATTTGACATCACTAACGGTTCTAGGACTAACTTAATATTCTCCATTTGAAAACCTGAGAGTCAGGCTCTTGGTGTACAGATTTGCCTGAGGTCAAAAAACCAGTGAGCTGTGGGTCAGGCACTGACGTGTGTCATGTGCATTTAAAAAAAACAAAAAAAAGGAATGCAAGATTACTAGAGGTGTTAATGGTGATAAGCTCTCTAGAGAGGGAGAATGAAAGTATGATTTTAGGGGCGCCTGGGTGGCTCCATCAGTTAAGCATCTGCCTTCAGCTCAGGTCATGATCCCGGGGTCCTGGGTCAAGTTCTGCGTCGGTGGGGGGGGGGTCCTCTGCTCAGCGGGAAGTCTGCTTCTCCCTCTGCCCCTCTCCCCTGCTCATGCTCTCGCTCTCTCAAATAAATAAATTTTTTAAAGATAGGATTTCATTCTGAATGGGAACGAAAATTCTCAACGAGAATTTATTTGCCCCATCAAGAAATTCTAGTTGTAAATTAAAAAAGACAGATGGACAGACAGAAAACCCAGCAGTCCTTCAGTGTAAATTCCTGAACAGGTTAACATGGTACAATCAGCCAAACCATCACCTCAAACACAGCACTTAAAGGGTTTGGTTTGGTGTTTCCTAGAACAGAGCGCTGAGCAGTAGTCAACATATTCTGGATAAGATTCATTATCTGATACACATATTGAAGCAGTGAATCACATCCACTCCCCCCCCCATTTGGCCCAAAGATTCCCAGCATGTGTGATACGTACATAAATAAATAACCACATGTATCATGGCATCAGGTCCTTGACACAAGGCCACGGGGGAAGGATAGGTTTTGCCCGATGAGGTTACCAAAGTGGGAGAATTTAGAGCCAGAACGAAAACAATGACCAGGGTGACACAGGAGGTCCTCATGTAAGCTTCTGTCCTCTCACAACCCAGGAATCAAACCCCAGCCCTAGAAAAGTCGCAGCAGCCTCCCAAGTCCAGATCACGACGTCTCCGATTTGGAAGTGAGGACGTTAACTTGCGCCCGCTGGGCCAAGCACGCAGGTTGGACGTGCACCCTGGACCCCGTGTGCTCTGCGTACGCCGTCCATCCACCTGCCGCCCGAGTTAAGACGCCCGCTGTCCGTGGCCACCACCTAGACCCACGCAGGCCACACAGCAGACCCTCAACCCCAGCTGGACATGCGCGGGGAGGCAGTTACGAAGAAGGAAGAACCCTCCCGGTCCCCGCAGCATCCCATCCCCGACTCCCATGCACGCGTGAAAAGCAGCCGTGACTTCAGTCTGCGGGACGATGCTGTCTCTCTCCCAGGCGCACGAGAGATAAAACCGCTTCCTGAAAGGTAAAGTCACAGGCAACAGGTTTTCCCGGCCATCTGTCTTTCCCTCGAGCGGCGACGTCCTTACAGCAAGCCCAGTGAGTCCTAGAAGAAAGCTCAAAACCTGACACCGTCTTCTCACAGGAGGAAGCGTCTTCCTAGAAGGCGGGACGTTTTCAGGGCTGCTCTCCGGGAACGCGGTGCTGCCCGCAGGGGCGACAAGGCTCTCTGAAGGTGGACACGGGCTCGGGCAGTTCTCTGAATCAATCACTAGCGCACCCACTCTGTCTCCTCATGACACCAGCTGCCGTAACCCTCTCAGAAGGAAAAGGATTCATTTGGTTTGGGTGCGAGAGGAAGGAAAGAGGCTCAAGGATGAAGGCAGGGCCAGGACCCTGACCCACAGCTGGGGGTGGGGGGTAAAGACCAGGCAGGGGCACAGCTGGGGGTTAAAGACCAGGCAGGGGTAAGCGGCTGTGTTGAAAGAAAGGCAGAAGGACCAGGTCCCTGGAGCCCATGAGATGCAAGGAAGATGCAAATGGGAATCTACACCTGAGACCTAAACAAATAATTCTGGGGCTGGAGTCGGACTGCCCACGTCCCCGGAGACAGTCTCGCCGAACAGCTACTATGACGGAGCATCTACGTGGGCCAGGGACCGGTGGAGGCTCCAGACACACCTTGTCATCTGTCACCACGACGCCAGGAGGCAAGGGTTCTCATCCCCATTCTACAAGAAGATGGGCTGCAAGGTCAGGAGCTGACTCTGGGAGGCAGCTGGGAAGGGACAGAGTCACGCCCCATGCTCAGGTGTAACTGAATCCCACCCCGTGTTCCCATTAAGCACTACGGAACACCGTGCTTGCACACGGAGCTGCTGCTACCCCAGAGCCCTCACCCCCCACCCCGGGCCCCTGGGGAATGTCCCAAGATGATCCGAAAACTACATGAAAGACTGGTTTAGGCCAAGCCATCAACGACCGCTTTGGTGATTTCAAGCCCAGCAGGGCAGAGAAGACATGTCTGAAACTGGCCACAGAAGCAGCGTGGAGCCCACTGTGCCCACAGCGGTATCTGCCGCCAGCCGAGGAAGCACCCGAAAGTGACCCCACCCGGGCGGGCTGCTGGAGGGGACAGGCTGCCCCGGACACTCCTGACCACTTGCATCATCGCTGCCACCGCTGCACCTGCAGGTAGTGGCGACCACGGCCCAATGACGGGCATGACGCCATCACCAGTCAAAGAGCAGCATCAAAGCAGACAAAAGGCCATTTAAAAACGGATGCTGATCAAATTAGAGAATGTACAGAAAAGGGGAAGAGAGAGGTATACCCGTGGGTTTAATTACCCACAAGGGGTTAAGGCAGAGCTCACGCCCTTCGCTCTGGCATCCGTGAGTCAGCCACACTCACTCCGCCTCGCCGGCACCTGCAGGAACTGGGACTCCACACTCATCTGAACCCACCGGTGGTGGGTGATCCAGAAGCCAAAAACAGAGGCATCAGGACCCAAATGGAACGTGGTCCGGGACTATGAAAAAGAACACTGATTTGGGATTGGACCAAAGGGTCCGGATCTTGCTAGGTTTCTCCATGAGCTTAGGTTTCCTCTAAAGGAGAGGACCTGGGGCGCCTGGGCGGCTCAGTAGGGTGACATTCTGACTTTCGGTTTCAGCACAGGTCATGATCTGGGGGTGGGGGGGTCCCCCCCTCCCCAGCTTGTGCACGCATGCACAGCTCTCTCTCTAAAATAAATAAATAATTTTTTTTTTTAAAGATTCTGTTTATTTATTTCACAGAGAGAGACACAGGGACAGAAGGAACACAAGCAGGGGGAGTGGGAGAGGGAGAAGCAGGCTTCCCGCTGAGCAGGGAGCCCGATGTGGGGCTCGATCCCGGAACCCTGGGATCATGACCTGAGCCAAAGGCAGCGGATTAACGACTGAGCCAACAAGGTGCCCCTAAAATAAATAAATCTTTAAAAAACAAAATAAAGGAGAGGACACATACAAGTATCAGCCATACATCCATCACACAATATGCACCAGATAAACACCTTTCCTTCCCTCCAAATTACCCATCTGGGGCCCCTTCCCTAACTTGCACGGGAAGATTAGGTAATGGAGGGTCTTTGTAAAAGATAATAGCACCCATGAGAATACCTGACAAGGTGCCAGGCCCTCTTTTAGACCTGCTACATAATCTTCACTCATTTAATCCCACCGTAAACACAAGCTTATAAAGTACCTTCACCTTGCCTTAACATTTTACCATAGAGGAAACCGAGGCACAGAGAAGCTGAGAAACTTACCCAAAGTCACACAACTAATAATAGTAGTGTTAAGATTTGAACCCAGGCTGCCTGGTCCCGGGGCCAATGTTCCTATAATATTCTTACTATTCTTCTACTTCTCTTTCTAAATATAATTTTTGCTTACATTTCATAGCACTCTCAGAATCACAACAGGCTTCTCATGGTATCTGCAAACATACTTGTGAGGTTAATAGGTCAAATTTTAATATTCCCATTTAGAAGATGAATGAACCAAAGCACAGAGGTTACGTGACCCTCCTCAAGCATACGGTGGAATGCATGGCAGGGCTGCAGTTAGAATGCAGGGCACCGAGTGTCAAACTCTAGAAGGGACCGGCCTGTGGCTGCCCAGGCACTGATCGCAGGATGTCCGCTGGTGTCATGAAGATGCCCCCGCCGGCGGTGTTTCTCCGCGTGAGGGCAGTTAGGCAGGCGCTGCTCTGCTTTCGCCATGACTGTGGGAAGGTGGGGTGTCTTACTGCTGGGGGGACCTACCCCCCCACCAGCCCAGTGAGGTCACCAGCGGAGATCAGAACAGGAGTGGGACTCAGTGGCTCAGGGCAGGCAGCAACCACTGAGAAAGAAAGCAGAGGAGGCAGCGAGGGGATGAGCATCAGGGTGGGAAGGGAAAGGAATGTAAACAAGTGTGTGGGGGGGCTGTGGGGCAGCAGCGGAAGTGCGTGGGAGGGTCTTCGCAGCAGCCTCGGCCCCACCCTCCAGAGGGGCAAACAGGACCCAGACCCCGGGGTGGTCAAAGAGCCCCAAGGTAAAATCAGTATAACCGTGTGAAGGGTGCACGCACGAGAAAGATCTGATGGCTAACAAAACAAGCCTGGTGAGATCATGAGCTATTTTTCCTGTTTCCCAAATTTTACACAAGGAGGTAATATTATTTTGTAATTATCGTGAAGGGTGCTGCTTGAGCCTACGGTCCACTTGGGGATTTGGGCCTATCGGGGCCCGAGTGAGGGACCCTGGGGCTATGCTGCCAGAGGACCATCTTGAGGATGGACAAAGGACTTGCAGGAAGCGTGTGTATCTTCAAGAAGGCAAGTCCTCTGCGGGACCACGAGGCACTGGCCAGCGGTGCTCAGAAGCAGGCTCCAGGCCGGGGCGTAGGGCAATTCTAAGCACACCACAGTGCCTGTCGCTCCGTCCTGTGGCCTGGCATCCCTGGACTCCTGTGTGCATCTTAGGAAAAGACCACAAACAGCAGGACGCAGGGGAGCAACAGAAAATCCCCGCCAGGGGCTGTCGGAGCTGCAGTGGAGGGCACAGCAGTGTGGCCGCCTGGGAGGAGCCGGCGCGTGGCCAGTGTGGCCCGGTGTGGCCCAGCGTGGCCCAGCCGGGCAGCGTCAGGCAGCACAGGGGCGTGACGGCAGCAGGGCGCTATGTGGCCCCAGGGCCCTAGCAAGGCACTTCCTGGGACTTGCTGGGCCCCAGGGCTGGGGTGGGTGCTCGGAACAGTCATAGGGATATAAAGTGGCCGTGGGACCCAGGAGGCAGCTTCCAGCGGTGCTCAGAAACACCTGGAGAAGCTTCCGGAGAAAGCAGCATCAAAGTCTCACTGTGGTGCTCAGGAAAGAACCAGAGTAATGTTTTTTATATTAAAGTTGTTCTATTTTTGCATTTTTTGCTTTTTTTTTTTCATTTTCTTATTATTTCTCTAAGGAGGCTCCACACCCAAAGTGGGGCTTGAACTCATGACCCTGAGATGGAGAGTCACGTGCTGCACTGACTGAGCCACCCAGGCACCCCGAAGTTGTTTTATTTTTGATGCTCCACTCACTGATGCGGCCTGGAGGGGAAAAGGGGGATTTTTTTTTTTCAAAAAAGTTTAAGATTCAAAAATAACACTGGTGAATTAGTAACTGAAAGCAACTCTAAGGGGCAAGAGAAATAGAGGAACAGACTAATAAACAAATTTAAGCACACAGATGGAACTCCCACGTAGTGTCAGCCATTGTTGGTGTAACAAAAGAGTGGGTAATTTCAGACAGAAAATTAGGCAAAATAGCAGCTTCATCGCTCTACAAGGTGCTTCGGTAACAATCAAGAGTAATAAATATATAAAGATGAAAGGCAAAGGAATACAAAGTAGCTAACAAGGAAAAGGATCTTTCAGAGAATCAGAAAGATGTAGGGCTTGGCAGGAAAGGTTAAGCAGCCATTTGAATGATAGAAGAATGGGAGAAATGCTGAGAATTACTTTTGATCAGAAGGCAAATGACCAAGGTAAGAATGCAACCTCCAAGCAAACTAGCTCCTCCAACCACCCTTTCACACGGCAGCCCACCCCTGCCCTGAGCTGAGGGCCTTGTCTTAGAGACTTGACTCCTTGTGGCCAGCGCCTAGCCCAGGGCCCAGCAGAGAGGAAGCCTTGAATGGGTGTTTCCTGAATGAGCAAGGAAGTGTTCAGGGAACTGAAATAAAAGCCTATCTCTGGAAGACATAGGGAAAGAAATCGCTGGTCCCTAAGGCCACCAGAGAAGGCGACTCACACACATGGCGTTTCCTGGAATTCCATTTTAAATAACATTTAATGGTCTCCCATGCACAGGCTCTGTGTCCACCGGGAAGCCTGA
Organism: Ailurus styani; assembly: GCA_002007465.1. Taxonomy (NCBI): domain Eukaryota; kingdom Metazoa; phylum Chordata; class Mammalia; order Carnivora; family Ailuridae; genus Ailurus; species Ailurus styani. Next base: position 581,096 of record LNAC01000762.1, read on the forward strand.
GATCCTCGCAAGCAAGGACCACAAATTCCTACGTCTTCCTTCCCAGCGCCTGGCACAGATCTGGGGTCTTAAATAGTTATTCATTAAGTAGGCTTGAATAAAGAAGATGAGAAGAGACAAGGAAAGTTACTTCCAGCGGGCAAGGTTCTTTCGTTTCCATTTACCGGAGAAATGAGCTGGCTATTTATCAGGCTTCATTGCGACAGGCATTCCGCAGGACAAAGGCAGCCTTTGAGACCTACAGGAGGGGCACTGCCTTCCGCACAGCTCCAGGCTCGGTGTTTCCACGGGAGAGCTCAGGGTCAATGGTAAAGTACGTTGGCAGAGGCGCATGCCAGCGACGTTGGCACGGCACCTGCCCAGGGCTGGGACGGACTCCAGGCAGCCTGAGTCAAGTCAAGAAAGCTCATAATTCATCCAGAGGAGAATTTAAAAACAATCCAATTAGTCGAGTATGACTGCAGATTGGGCAATTGAGTGTCAACTAAATTCAACAGTCAGGGCAGGAAGGAGGGGAACGGGGCCCATCCCTCTTCCCCCAGAACACATGACTCAGGTGAAGGTGAAAGGTCTCCCGCTTCTTGGATCCGAGGGCTCCGGCCGTATCAACCTGTCAGCAGAAATGCCTGCATTGTGTCAGTGGGCGAGCCTCCTCCCTTAATGCAGAAATTCCTAGGCAGGCAGCTCCCTGTGTAACGACCACTAGATTAAAGGGGCAAGACAAAGGAGCTAATTATTAGATAAGGAAGGGCTCTCAGACAGGAAATGCAGCAGGTTATTACAGCTGGTGCTAAGGGGGAGAGTTGCCCGGGTATTTAAACGCATGTGGAACAAAGCACAAGGAGTCATGATCACAAGTTCACGTCCTTCCTAAGGAAATGCGCCGGGGTTTTCAGGGAACTCGGGGCTCCCTAACCGCACCTAGGTTCCCCTGAGTTGGGGAAGTAGGCACAGGCAGCCAGCCGTCCCCCGATCCCTGCCCCCACCAGGCACCCTCTATACCCGCCTAGATACAACTTCCCACTCCACCCACACCACTCAGGAGAGGCAGAAATGGTTTTGCTGAGCAAGAATCCGCAGCTTGTCCCTTGAGATCAAAGTAGTCACGGAACAGACTTTCAAGGGACGGTCTCCAGGCTCATCTGGTAACTGATACTGACACACACAGGGGCCTTGTCAGCACCAACCACTGTACCACTGAACACTCCCTGGGGAGTCCAGGAACTAAAGTTCACAGATCCAGGAAAAACAATTCTAAAACTCACATGGAACCACAAGCAGTCAAAGCAGTCTTGATAAAGAACAAAGCTGGAGGCATCACTACCTGATCTGAAACTGTATCACAGTTACAGTAACCAAAACAGTATGGTAAAGCACAAAGAGAAACACACAGACCAACGGAAGCCAATAGAAAGCCCAGAAATCAACCTTGCCTATATGGTCAGCTAATTTTCAACAAGGGCACCAAGACTGTACAATGGGGAAACGATGATCTCTTCAATAAATGGTTTTAGGACAACTGGATATCCACCAGCAAAAAAAATAAAATGGACCCACTTCTTAATCCATAAAAGTTAACAGAAAATGGATGGAAGACTTAAAATAAGACCCAAAACCATAAAACTCCTAGAAAAAAACATGAGGGGGGGGAATATTTGACATTGGTCTTGACAATTATTATTATTACTTTGTTTTTATTTTTGGATAGGACACCAAAAGCTTAGGTGACAAATGCAAAAATAAAGGAATGGAACTACTATAAATTAAAAGTTTCTACACAGCAAATGAAACCATCAACAAAATGGAAAGGCAACCTATGGGTTGGGAGAAAATATATGCAAACTACATTATCTGATAAGGGGTTAATGTCTGCAAAGTCCGAGGGACTCCTATAACTCAATAGCAAAACAAAAAAACAAAAACACACACATACACACACACAAATAACCCAATTTAAAAAATGGACAAAAGGCCTGAATAGACATTTCTCCAAAGAAGACAGACAAATGGCTAACAGGTATAGGAAAATGTGCTCAGCATCATTAGACATCAAATAAAACTCAAGGGATGATTGGGTGGCTCAGTCAAGCGTCTGACTCTTGATTTCAGCTCAGGTCATGACCGCAGGGTCATGAGATCGAGCCCCACATCAGGCTCTTGGCTGGGTGTGGAGCTTGCTTAACATTCTCCCTCTCCTTCTCCCTCTGCCTCTGCCTCTTCCCCAACTCCACGCATGCTCTCTCAAAATAAATAAATAAAATTCAAAACCATAAGGACATATCATTTCACGCCTGCTAGGATGACTATTATCAACAAAACAGAAGTTAAGTGTTCGTGACGATGGGGAGAAAGGGAAACCCTCATACACTGTTGGTGGGAGTGTAAATTGGTGCAGGCATTCTGGAAAATGGTACGGAGGTTCCTCAGAAAATTAAAAATGGAACTACCATACGACCCAGCAATTCCACTTCTGGCTATATACCCAGAGGAAATGAAATTAAGTACCTCCAAGACATAGCTGTGCTTCCATCTTCGCTGCAACATTATTCACAATACACAATATATGGAAATGACTTAAGTGTCGCCAAGGAAGGGATAAAGAAAAAGTGGTGTATATCTGTATAGACACCATGAACTATCACTCAGCTTTAAGAAAGGGGATTCGGCTATTTGCAACAACATGGATGAACCCAAAGGACATTATGCGAAGTGGAGTAAATGAGATAAAAGAACAACCCTGCATGATCTCACTTCTGTGTAGAATCTTAAATAGTCTAGTACACAGGAGCAGAGAGAACGGGACGGCTGCGGGGCGCAGAGATGGAGGCGAGGGGAAGGCGCCGGGACAGAAGTACAAGGCAGTTACGCGCGCTCACCCAAGGGCTGCTCTAACGCACAGAATGAGAACTAGAGTTAATCATTCTGTAGAGAGCTCTGGAACTTTGCTGAAAGTAGATTTCAAGTGCTCTCATCACACCAAAAAAAAGTAACGATGTGAGGAGAGGACGTATTAATGAGCTCAACTCTAGCCATCACTTCACTGTGTATATCCAATGTCACAACAACTTTTATTTAAAATTGTCATTTGTCAAAGAAAGAAAGAGAGAGAGAGAGAGAGAGAGAGAGAGAGAGAGAGAGAGAGAGAGAGAGAGCAGCTCTTAAGGAAGCAGCAAAGTTCCAGGGACAGTCAAGGGCAAAGGGACATCAGTGGGACGGTCCCCATAGGCATCCCATAAACTAGTCTCCATCCCGCCTACCTCTCCCTTCCCAGGCCTTCTTCCCCAGGTGGACCCCCAACCTGTTCCTGCTTCAGGCAAGGGCACAGGGTCACTAGTGGCCTCCAGCTCTTATACACCTGCTCGGTCTCACCCTACATCCCTCAACACCAGTCCTCCCCTTCCTCCTCCTCCCTCCTCCTCCTCCACCATAACCAGGGCACACATGCCCACTGCCAGGCTGGGGCGGTGGGGCGGTCGGAGCTTACCTATTCCCCACCCCAAGCCCCAGCCCCTCAGAGGCTCCCAGTGTGGATGTGTCAGTGAAGACCTGGAGGGAGGAAGGGCAGGTGAGGGAGGGCAGGGAAGCCCGCGCTGCTCACCATTCAATTCCAGCATTCAGCACAGTGTTAAATATCTGTGACATGCCACCTGAATCAAGAAGGAAGTCTAGGGGCACCTGGGTGGCTCAGTCGTTGAAGTGGCTGCCTTCGGCTCAGGTCATGATCCTGGGGTTCTGGGATCGAGCCCAGCATCCGGCTCCCTGCTCAGAGGGGAGTCTGCTTCTCCCTCTGCCTCTACTCCTCCCCACCACCTGCCAGCTCAGGCTCTCTCAAATAAATAAAATCTTAAAAAAAAAAAAAAAGAAAAGAAAAGAAAAAGAAGAAGTAAAGGCAGTCAGTGGAAAGCAAAAGGCCAATGTCATGGAACAATGTGGGTACATCACGGTCTCCCCACGGTCTCTCCCCATGGTGTCTGGAGCGTTTTGGGGTTGTCACAACTAAAGGATGCTACCAATCCATAGTGGATAGAAGTCAAGGATGCTGCTGAACATCCCACTGGGCACAGGACGGCCCTCCCAACAGAGGATTATCTGGTCCAACATGACAGCAGTGATGAGGTTAAGAAACCCTGAAGCAGACACTCAGCAGAATCCATCCAATTCAACATTTGCTGAGTGTATGCAGGTGCGAGGTTAGAAGCATTCAGGAATTAGGAGTAAGGGGCGCCTGGGTGGCTCAGTGGGTTAAAGCATCTGCCTTCGGCTCAGGTCATGATCTCAGGGATCGAGCCCCACATTGGGCTCCCTGCTGGGCAGGGAGCCTGCTTCCACCTCTCTCTCTGCCTGCCTCTCTGTCTACTTGTGATCTCTGTCTGTCAAATAAAATCTTTAAAAAAAAAAAAAAAGGAATTAAGAGTAAGACAAGTCTCTTCTTTCAAGGCTGCGTAAAACAACTATTAAATCCAAGTTAAATTGGGTGTGTAAGTGCTTCCGGATCCTGGGAAAAGTAGGACAATGTTAGGCCAGCATTCACCAGGAAGAAGATCAGTCCCTAGCTTGGTCATGGAGGGTAAAGGAGCCCGGGATGGGCACACTTGGGGGCGGGGGGCTGGCAGGTGAATGGGCTGAGCTGGGGGCAGCAGTGCCCTCACTGGCCCCACTGTGAGAAACGCGTTCCTGGGGACACACACGAAGCCCACTGACCTCTGGTTCTCCCACTTCATCACCAGCTACAGAAGCCCGAGAAGCTGCCTGTCTTTCTCTCCCCCATCCCTCGGGGCCTCGAGCAGGGCAGGGACTTAATGAATAGAAAATAATTAGGAAATGGCCAAAAATATAAGAACTGCCATTTAATGAGTGTTTGCTCCAGGCCGGACAGTCCGCTGATCCTCACTCCATCCTCACCCCAACCCTGTCAAGTGCACTGAACGGCGGTGCTTTAAAGGGGGATACCGAGTGAGGGAAGGAACAGGGAGATCCACAATGAAGTCAGCGAAGAAACACCTTGAACGGCTCTGCTAGACCAGTCTCTCCTCCCAGCCTGGGGTCTTCCCTATTCTGACTGTTCCCCGGCTTTCCGGCCTGCCACACACCACCGCCCCCCGACCCCAGCATCAGGGCGTGCACCCTCGAGGGAGCGGACCAGCACCTAGCTGTGCAAAGCGGGGCATCCAGTGGGTAACTGGTGATTTTGCAAGGGTCCCTAAGGCCACTGTGGTGCTGGCACCAGGCCTAGGACCTCCCGGAGTTCTGCTGGACAAAGCCGGTGCCACCCACATAAGGGACGGAAGCAGGAACTGCTCCAAGGGCATCCTCGGGGAAAAGGTTCAGGATCCCCGCTCCTGCTAACTCAGGCAGCAGCTCCCAGCAGCTTCTTTTCACCAGCACATTTAACACAGCCTCTAATTATGTGATAAAAATCCTACTGGCAACTGCTTTTCCCAGAGCAGCACATTACCACCATCCAAATAGTCCTCGGTCTCTAAATAATAGGGTAGTTTTACGAGGCACGTCCCTACAGCAGCTGCAACAGCATGAATGGGTACTGGTTAATCCTTTCTATTTATGCAGTCCTCCTACCATTTAGAGGATGCTCTCGTGGCTTTGTCTCACGGGATCCAAGCAAGCAGGTTATGAGACCCGTCCCCCGATTTTCCATTTTACAGTGGGAGAAACCAAGGCTCGCTCTGAGATGTAACATGCATTTCCCACGGTCACACGGCAATGTCTTCTGACCACAGCTACTTTTTCCAGGCACTTGATGTGGACCAGCCGCTTGGCCAGACCTACTGGCCATGGGGCCAATTCTTCATTCTCCTTTCCTATCCTATTTAATTGGTAAATAACAAACAGTGCCTACTTGTATGTCAATAAAGAGAAATTACTGATACAAAACCCAATAATCCCTTCTCTTATTAGAATAAGGCTCAGCCAATTCAGGGGTTGGCAAGCTTTTTCTGCACAAGGCCAGACAGCAAATAGCTGAGGATTTTGTAGGACAGACTATCACTACCACTCAACTCTGCCCTTAAGAGAGCAAAACTGCCTGCAGACAATTTACACATGAATGGGCATGGCTTTGGGCCAATCAACTTTATAAAAACCAGTGATGGGACTAGTTTGCTAACTCTTAAATCATAAGGGCTTCCTCCCTGTTAAGAACTGAACTGGGTCCCCGCAAAATACATTGTTTGAAGCCCTGAGCTTCACAGTGACTGTATTTGGAGATAGGACCTTGAGGGAGGTGATTGGAGTTAAATGAGGTTGTAAGGGTGGAGCTTAATCCAAGAGGGTTGGAGTCCCTAGAAGAAGAGGAAGGGACACGGAGAGTGTGTAAGTGCAGAGAAAAGACCAGGTGAGGACAGAGCAGGAGGCGGCTGTCCACGGGCCAGGAAAAGAGGCCTCGCCAGAAACCAGCACTGCCAGGAACTAGATCTTGAGGCTCCAGAACCATAAGAAAATAAATTTCTGTTCTTTGGGGTTTTCTGTTGTGGTGAATTCATCTGCAGCCCTAGCAGGTGAAAACACCATCCGACAAATCTGATCAACCATCGGAGTCAAGCTCTCCTATAAATTAGGGACTCAGAAAAATAATAATTTTTAGTGGTAATAGGTTTAAAATGCCTCATCCACTTCCCTTTCCTGATTTAAAGATCCCTTTATTCTAATCCAAAGACCTAGCTCAACATTGCCTTGGTTTTTTCCCCCCCCCATTCTTTTTTTCCCCGTTTCTCTGAATTTTCCAGTTACTTATGTTAACATTCCCTGAGAGGTTGTATGCCACTGTTTTCCCTTTCACAAGGTAAAGAGAGGACCCCAGGTTGCTTAGAAAGTGGTCTTCACTGGAGCAGTACAAGCAGTTGGCTCCAATGAGATAAAGTGGCCAACGGATAGATGCATGCAGGCTCCCGGTTATTCGCAAGTTAGGGAAGCGAGCACCGGCCCAATGCCCCAGAAACAATCCTCTGAAAGAGTAGGAGGAGCAAACCTTTAGGAAATAGTTCGAGGAGACCGCTGAAGACAGAAAGAGCCACCGACAGGCTCCCAAAGCACCACCTGCTCGTGGCACACACGAGGTCGGCGTAGCGTTCAGAACCCTGCAGGCCGGCCCACACAGCAGAGCTAGCAATTACAACCCGGCCGACCCACGGCGAGGCAGCTGCAATTCCCAAACCTGCAATTCTGGGCTGAGCATGCCTTCCACACATCTCCACAGTCTTCCTTAATAAAAAGATCCAACAACGATGACACCAGAGCACTCCCCAGAGAGGCTGTTTTGTTGTTCTGGATGGAACTCACAGACGGAAGCGTGAGCGTGGCAGTGTTAGCATCGTGTTTGCAGGGCTGCAAGGGAAACCCTGTAACTTGGAGTCCCATTTCCAAGAGGCATCTGGTTTAACAAGTTTTGCCTTCTCCGGTCCCCATTCACTTCACGGTTGCTCTCTGCCAAAGGAGGGGAGGGAAAGGGCACGGCAGGTAGAAAGAGAGCCAAGCTTGCTTTTAACGCTTTGCCCTGCAACCCAATGGCACAAGTCAACACTGCTCCCCATTAGATAAACGACCACACCTCCTCAAACAAAGTCAAAGCTACTTCTTAAAAACTCCCTAAATAAAATGCAAACCGATCCCGGAATTTCGAGAAGAAATGAGGTAATGTGTATGCAGGCACAAGCAAGCCCCACACAATCATCAACAGATGTTTGCTCCATAAACGTATAAATAATCACCAGGAGCCAGCTTCCTGTCCAGGGTTCAGGTGCTCACCCCTTAAGAAGCTAGGCAGTGGTTCGGTTTCATCTCCAGGACCAACTGATGAGCTCTAGTTTTTCTGGCAACAAATTGATGCTATATAAGGTTTTACAAAATCCTTTGATGCCTTGTTGTTGAGCCCCACGGAGGCTCAGCCATCCATGGAGCCCAGTTATCTTCCTATCCCCTTCTGCAAAAAATCTAGGGTAAATTTTAGTAGCTGCTTCTCCAAGTTCCCTGGTCCTACCCTGTAAACAAATCACCACCCATTCACATCCCACACAAGCACCCACAGCCGCACGTGTGCACATATAATCCCCAGAAAATTGCAGCAACCCCAACCGGGTGATTCAGAATCATCGTCATTTCTAAGAATTACGGAAAGCTGGAGCTTCACATCATTCTTCCACTCCACTCCCTTCCGAAAACCGCTCCAACAGCTGGAAAGCCAGGACGCCACGCCACGGAACAAGGTGCGCTAACCTGAGAACGTGCCCACAGGAGACGGGCACAGGATGATGCCCAAGGGACAGGAGGCTGTGGACCACCTTCCTCCCAGCTCCCGCTGCAAACTGCTCAGAGCAACCACCCCACTGACACCCGCCGGCCACCTGTGGCTTGGGTTTCCTACCCAGGGACCAGCCACCCAGAGGAACTGAACACAAAAGCCATTTTTAGTCTCCCACACCCAGCGACGAGTCCTTCAAGTGTCCCAATCCCAAGATGGACAAAAATCGAAGGAAGTGACATGCAAGCTGAAATATGAAAGAGGACTAAGAGTTTGGGTCCGGGGGGAAGCCACGCATTACGCGTGTAAGGTCTGGAAGCAAGGGAGGGCATGGTACAGCTGAAGGAAGTCCCACCATCCTGTAAAGCAGCAGAGAAGGGGAAAAGCAGGTGGAGAAAGCAGCTGGAGCCTGATGGTTCTGTATGGGCCCTTTCTGGCTATGGTGAGAGAGTTTGCATCATCCCAAGAGCAGGGCCAGTGCAAGGCGAGCAGCCTTCGGGGACGTGGTCAAGGGCAGCAAGCCCACGCTGCTGCGGGATCACTCACCAAGCCACAGGGCCCGTGGCAGCGGTGACAAGGATAAGAAGTTGCATTTACTGTGCACTTTTCAGGACATCAAGATCTTTATGTGTTGAACCTCGGTGGTTTTTTTAAGATTTTTTTTTTTTTTTTTTTTGACAGAGAGAGAGATCACAAGCAGGCAGAGAGGCAGGCAGAGAGAGAGAAGAAAGCAGGCTCCCTGCCATGCAGAGAGCCCGATGCGGGGCTCCATCCCAGAACCCTGAGATCATGACCTGAGCCAAAGGCAGAGTCTTTAAGCCACTGAGCCACCCATGTGCCCCAACCCTCGGTGGTTCTTGAATATCCCACCAACCTTCTTTCTGGGCTGCTCTACCAAAGGGGAAAAAGGCCACTTGCTCCGGGGCCTGTTGGATGGTGCAGAAGGGCTCCTGTCAGAAGCAAGGTGAGCTAGCTTTCACGTCCTCGGTGCTCAGCACTTAAAGCATCATCTTACACTCACAAGGTGCTTTCGTGTGCATTTCATTTCATTTGCTCCCTGCCCCACCCGAGCCTCTGGGAACGCAGAACTGGAAGCAGCCCCCTTGAAGCAGTGAAGAGATTTTCAGAAAGCAGATACAAAGTCAGGCTCTGAAGTCACGGTGAGCGGCGCTGGGGTGGAGGGGGAAAATCGGTTAGAGAAAAAGACCGTCCTCTTTGATGCTCTTCCCCAGGCGGCTCCAAGCCTGGCTTCCACGCTCCTTCCTCTAATGCCTTCTCATCGTAATGCAGCCATTGAAAATTTGCTGAAAACCTACATGCTTTAGAGGATGGGCCCCCGGGAGGAGAAATGGTCCCCTGGCTGCCCATCCCAGCCACTCTTCGGGCACTGCCCTTAAGGCGCACTGCTTTAGGGGGACAGTGCTGGAACCCAGAAGGGGGATCCACATCCTTTATCCCGAGCCCAAGGCTCAGTCCACTACATCACCTGGATGAACGAAGAGACAAATGGACGAGCACAGAAGTGGAGACAGACCAACAGACAAGACCTTGAGGGCTCTACATCCACCTCCTTCAACTAATGAAACATTTCATGGGGGTGCAAGGGGGGCCCGGGAGGCTCAGTCAGTGAAGCATCTGCCTTCAGCTCAGGTCATGATCCCAGGGTCCTGGGATCGAGCCTCAACCCCCATTGATCAGTGTGGACTCTGCTTCTCCCTCCCCCTCCACCTTTCTCTTCCACTCATGCTCTCTCTCTCTCTCCCTCTCCCTTGCTATGTCAAATAAAACATTTCATAGGAAAACATCTTCATATCAGCAAAAGTAGACCAAATGGGACCAAAGAAATAAGCACTTTCCTGAGAGTCTCTCGGTGTTGAGACCAGTCTCCAAGACACTACCCTCAACTAGAGCCACCCCCACTCACACGCACCCCAAAAAGGCCCCCACCCACGGTGGACCTACGTAGCCGACAAACCCTTTGTGATGGGGAAGGGGGGAACCAAGTCCTAGCGACCGGAATTGAGCCCCTGTGTCCAGGCACACCTGAGGCTGAGCTCGGCCTTGCATCTTTCTCCCCAGTTCTCTAAGCCAATGCATTCCTTTCTTATGGAGAGCAGTGGAGCTTGTTCTCTGATCATTTGGAAAAAAACATTTTATACGGATAGCAAATGTAAATTGGTACAACACCTCAGTAAAACCATATAGCAGTAGTCCTTGAGAGTTCAAAACTGTTCCTTCACTTTGACCTGGCAAATTCACTTCCGAGAACTCAACCCAAGCAATAATCCAAAACACACGCAGAGATCTTTACATAATGATGTTTGCTGTAGAAGCACAAACCAGGAAATAAATGGAATGGTCCACACTGGACGAAATGTTACATAAGATCGCGTTTTATCTTTAAGGATAGAATATTATGAAACTATGAAAAGAGCATCTTGACCTCAAATTATTAAATGTAAGGTTAAATGTTTTCCCTTACTTAAAAAAGATTCAAAATTTTTTATGCTTTATTTTAACTTTGTAAAGAAAAGTAAAATACACAAAAATAGAAGACAGTGAGCCACATACTAGTAGCAGCCACTTCTGAATAGGGGTATATCACAGTGATTTCATGTTGTTTTTTAAATTCCATCCTCTTCAAAAGCTCTACAATGAACCGAACGCATTGGTCAAGGAAAAAAACACTAAAACTACCCCCGCACCCCGCCCAGGGCCAAATGAAAGTCATTCCTTCTCCTATGAAACAAAATCTCCTTCCTTAAAGCCTCCATCCAATGTAAGAAATGTGTGGGATCCTTCCACATGGATCAGCAGGACAACCTTTCAGATGTTTAAGACCCTGCCATAACCTGAGTTTTGCCCTCTCCAGCTTCAAATCCATTTTCCCAGCCGTCCCCGCAGACTGGCATGGCTTCTAACACTCTCCTCTGAACACATTCCAAAGCGTCCGCAGTTCTTCAAAAAGGTGTTCTAAATTCACCACAATGCTCCAGGTTTGGTCTAATAACTTACACCGAGGAATGGGGATCTCACCTCCCTTCTTCTAGATATAGCACCTCTATTAATGCAGCCTAAGTTCCCATTTCCTTCCAGCTCAGAACAGGAGTAAAGAGAACAGCTCTGGCTCAGAGATAAAGATGGAATTCAGTACAAAAATATACATTTCCTCACTCTTTTGGGAGCTCCTGGTTCTCCAAAAGTCATCCTCCCACCATCCCCCCCACAAGGAATTCCTCAGAGGTGAGGTCACTCTCAGCTTCACTCTGAACCAAGTCCAGAACTTTCCAAAGCCCAGGGAGGGGAGCCAGAGGGGATGCAGCAGAAGCCCTGAGCTTCAGAGTTCTCTGGACGTAATCCCCTGCCTCCAAGGCCAGGCCCCAAGATCCCACAAAATACACGGGGGCACTTGGGTCGGATTTCTGTCCAAGCAGTCTTCATGGGCCCAGGAAGGGTGGGTGGCCTACCCGCCAGGTAGTCAGAGAGTCCTGCCCCATGCACGTCTCAGAACTCGCATAGACTTTCAGGAGGTGAAAGGGGAGATTTCAGGACTCTTCCCGAGTCACCAGACAGGTCTTGAGGGAAGGGAAAGAGAGAGGTCAGGGGAAGCTTTAGAAAGCCAAATTCTGGGCCTGATGGAATGGATCGAAGGCCACCCAACATCTACCCGCAGGGACCGCGCGCTCACACGCCGGCTTTTACCCGGTCTGGGAGGCACGAGTTCTGGATACAGCAGCACCAAGAAAGGGAAGGAAAACAGCCGGCAACGCTCCCTGCCAGTTCCCAGATGGGAGAGCTGAAGCTGGGGAAGGGAGACGGCTTTCCTACGATCCCTCCACGATCCCTCCACGGTGAGCCACCCCCAGCACCAAACAGCTTCCTTCTGGCCCGGGCTCGGCCCCTCCCACAAAGCCAGCAGCATCACCTGCCCTCTGGACTCAGGACCAGCGAGGTCATCTGTCTCCTGCTTAATTTGCATTTGCATACAGAATTCACAGTTCTTAATTTCAAGTGCGGAAATCAAACAATTAGGCCAGGCTTCTGCAACTGTCCTGAGACCCAGAATTAGGTGTTTTACTTAACTTACTTAATTACTTAAATGCTAAAACCAGCTCGTTTTATTGTACACTAGGCTAGGAGTACCCGAGGGCTGGCTTTTAAGGTGGGTGGTTTGTGGGCACTCACTCCAGGGACAGGAGAATTTACAAGGATTTGTATAAACACAACACAGGCAACCCACGCTCTGCTCTCCAGAGATCACCAAGGGAATTTCTAGGAGTTCCAGTCTCCCAGATACTTTCGGGTAAAAGCACAAAAATCACACGGAGTTCCGGTACACCTGTAAACTCCCCAGAAGGGCTAGGAAAAATAGGAGAGGACACAGGGACACAGGCTTCAGCCAGCTCTGCGAGTTGTTTTCTGTACATCCTCGGCAAAATGGGGACCACACCATCTTACAAAGGCTTCGGGGTTTTTCTTTTGAGAAATGGGGGGAGAGAAGAGGGGGGAATTTTTTTAAAGATTTTATTAATTTATTAGAGCGACAGAGAGCAGTAGAGGGAGAGGGAGAAGCAGGCTCCATGCTGAGCAGGGAGCCCAATGTGGGGCTCGATCCCAGGACCCCGGGATCATGACCGGAGCTGAAATCAATAGTCAGACACTCAACCGACGAAGCCACCCAGGAGCCCTGATCCTTACAAAAGTTTAAAAGATGAAATAAAGCACATGCTGTTTGAGGAAGCAAACAGCACACGCAGCAGAGCAGAAAACCCATAAATGATGCTGGTCCCTTCTCCCGCTCTATAAGGAACACCTTTGCAAGACTCCCCTCCGACAGTAGAAATACCCATCCTGTTTCCTCCTATCTCAGGCTCCGTGTAATTCTAGAAGTGGACCCTGGTCTAGAAGTGACCCTTGACGGTCAGATGGAACCTAGAGCAGCATTTGCAGTGAGGTCTGGGGAAAGGGGCACAGTCCCGTGCGGACCACCTGGGAGGCAGGGGACATTCTAGAACCTCTCCTTGGACGAGAAGCCGTAAGGACTATCTTTGCATATTTGACCAGTCCATCGCATTTGCCGCGTGGCTACAGCCTGTAGGACACAACAGAAGGACAAACCCTGATCCTGTCCTCCAGCTGCTTGCTGCCAACCTGGGGCGCTGAGGCCCGGAACCGTGAAAATGAGCAGACTCCTCCCCTCTCCGGCCTCAGGGGCCACATCCAAAGGGCAGACTCCGTCCAGACAGTCTCAAGACAGAGGCTAAGGGCATCCAGTTTGCCATTTTACCTCCAGTGCTGGCAAAGGGAAGGCTCTCAAAAAATACCAGGTCAATCCGTAAAGCGGCAGCAGCAGGCGTGAAGTAAAGGGGAGGGGGAGGCAACGCAAGCCTGTGCAGACTGGCAGAGACACAGAGACACAGACACCAGCAAAGCCCGCGCGGGGGTGGCCCACTTCCCGAGGCTGGAGGAGAAGCGGGAGCCGTTCCCAGGTCCTCCCGAGGCCCACCCCTCGGCGAGGGCAGCAAGAATCCCCCGGAAACCTCGCATCATCTCCAGGTTTCTTTCCGGGTGACTTTTGGCTCGAGTTGCTTCAAAAGCCGATCCGGAAACAAACATCCAGGTCCTGCCCTCTGTTCACCAAGGGCAAGATCACAGAAGGCTGGACTGACAGGACATTACAAAGATCAGAAACTTCAGCCTCAGCGCCTCGGATTCATATGCAGATGACTCTGAAGACGGGCAAATACGGAGGACCTTCAGGGAAGATTACAGGCCTGACACCCCATCCGTAATTAACATGTCATCATCCTCTCTCTGCCCCCGCCCCCAGCCCCTCAATGAGGATCGGGACAGCCCACTGTCTCCCTACAGCCCTCGGCTCGTCCTTCCTTCCGCATCTTCTTACAAAGCCATCTGGGTCAGAGCCTGCAGCCAGGGCTGGGGGGCCGGGGCCGGGGGGCCGGGGGCAGGCCGACTCGGTGTCCCTTAAGGCATGCTGCTGTGAGCGCTCTCCATCCGAGCCCGGCAGACCAGCCTGGGACACGAGTTAGCCTGAGGGCAGTGTGAGGCCAGCCTGGACAGGGGCCGGGAGGGCGGGATGCCTCGGGCACCCGCTGGCCAGCCTTCTCTGCTTCCTCATTCAGAGAAGCAACGCTGCGGGCTGGTGCCCGGGGGTGGGAAGAGGCGGGGGAAGGCAACAGGGCTGACCCAGGCTCTAGGTCCGGCCCTGAGGGACCCAGGACAAGTCGTTTCCTCTCTCCTGAGTCTAAAGAGAGGCGTGGAAACCAGACCCTAAATCGCCTTGCTTCTAAAGTCTGCGTCCCAGGCTCCTCGCCCACAGGCTTCCAGCTGAAAAGCACTTCACTTAGTTCTTGAGACTTATTTTAAGGACAGACCAGGCTCAATCCACTTGTTCCATTTCCAAACACTGAGACCTGAAAACTGACAGGGAAGACACCATGACAGGAGAAAAGCCAGCCATCGGGATGTCCCGGCTGGGGGGTGGGGGCGGTACGGGCACCCCATGCCCCTCACCAGGGAGCCCACCCCCCACCCCATGTAAGGAAACCCCAGGGGGCCCCCACAACATCATGCAATTCAACGTGGCAACAAGCCAGCAGGACCTCTTCCCTTTGTTCCTGCCCGCATGTGGGCAAAACACCACCTTTCAGGTTTGTCTGTGTGTGGTCTTTGCATCCCCTGAAAAACGCTCCCTGGAGACTGAGCCTTTCCGGATTATTTACCATACAGCGCCCAAGACCATGTCAATGGCGGGTCGGTTAATTATTACTCAAAGAAATGGACTCTGCCCTCACAAACGTGTGTTTTATTGCACTTGCCAATAAACGCCCACGTAGTGCATGGCCTCGCTCACAATGGAATGGGAAAATAAAAGGAAAACCACCCCTCAACTGTTTTGCTGCCCTTCCCAGTTTCTCCTAAGTTACAGTGGGTGAAGAGAAGGTGTGGCGTGGACCAGCCAAGGAGGGGGTGTGGAAAACAAGAGGGACCAAACCCCCCGGGGCCCGGCCTGCTCTGTCCTGGATTCATTCACCCCACGGGTGTTGCCGGACCATCTACTAAACGCCCGGCAGTCTGCTCCCTCCAAACAGCCTCTTTGCAAGGATTTCAATATCTAGCATAATGGGATTCTATTTATTCTGTTTTAGTTCTATCAGAGGGTGTCTTGCACCGTCCATGCGGTCACGGGGTGCGCCTCCAGCACCTCCCTCCCACCGTGTCCCAGCGGTTTCCTCTTGAGAGCGAGTGCCCCCCATCCCCGGCTTCTCCCGAGGCCCGAGACCAGGCCGCCCGATCCCACAGGGCCAGCTCCCCATTTGTACCCCCCGCATCGCAGCATCCACAAAGCCGCGACCGCGGGCTCCGCGCCGCACCCGAGGCCCCAGCAGCACACAGAGCCCCCTGCTGTCCTCAAAAATAGGTTGAATGAATCAATCGAACATTCTGTATCAATCACGCTGAACACAGAAACAGCTCGGAATCAACCGACCTGATTTAGAAATGAACAGTTCGTGCGGAAGTAAAAACCCACGACATAACTGGTAAGGCCCACGTCACCAGGCGCCATCCGCGCCTCCTCTTCCACCGCCAGACATGCTGCTCCCCCCGGTCCGGAGCCAGTGGACGGATTTTCACTTTCCCACATTTTCCTTCACCACGTTAAAGAAACGTGAACTCTCCGAACAGTGGAGAAACTCTCAGGAGGTGGGTGGCTCCGTCGGTTGGGAGTCTGCCTTCGGCTCAGGTCACGATCCCCGGTCCTGGGTTTGAGGCCCTGCTTCTCCCTCTGCCCCTCCCCCAGCTGATATTCTTGTGCTCTCCCAAGTAAATAAAATCTTTGAAAAAATGAAACTATCAGGAGTTAAAAGGAAGTGAAGAGCCCGCGCTTCGGATGACAACGGGACCCTCGCCTGAGAGATGACAGAGGCGCCCTCAGCCCTGTCGTGCTATGATTCCTTGGATGGACACAGCCACCTGAGAGCCAGATTCCATTTCCTTCCAGCTGGCCTAAGTACCCCCAGGGCTCTGGAACTCTGGGAGGATGTGCCCGAGGCCCTGCCAGGAGGAGAGATGACTGGGAGACCAAGACCAGGAACTGGGAAGAAAATGTATAGAAAACCCAAATCTCAACAAAACAGTTAGGCACCAACTCCTCCCCCTAACTCCCCAGGCACAGGACAAACCCTAAAGGCTGAGTTCCATCAGCAAAGATGTTGTCTCAGGCACCTCTTTATCCAACAGTCAGATTCATTTAGTTATTCTGACAATGGCTTGCTTTTTCTTTACAACTATTCATGTACTTGGCCCTGGCCCATGACCAAGCGTGGATACAGTATATTGCATACGGCTGCCCTCAAGAGGCTGACAATCCTGTTGGAAAGCTAAAACTACCCCACGAGAATTTGACCCCAGAACAAGGGCTTAAAGGGGCGATAAAGGAAATAAGCCTGCACGAACGGGATTCCTATAGCCCGGAACGGCTGGGAAGGAGCACAGGAGGGAGAAAGGGATGCCGAACAGGAGCAGAAAAGATGAATGGCCCTTTAAAACAAGAGCATGAGCGTGAATAAAGGAAAGGACAGGGCAAATGACATGGTAACTGGGGAGGCAGGAAGACAGTCCCAGGTACCCAGCCTGCATGAAGGACCGGACGTGCCCCAGAGGGTGGAACGGGAAGTCCAAATAAAATACCAAATTTTATTTATTTGAGAGAGCAAGAGCGTCAGCAGAGGGAGGGGGAGAGAGAGAAGCAGACTCCCCACTGAGCAGGGAGCCCACAGTGGGGCTCGATCCCAGGACCCTGAGATCATGACCTGAGCTGAAGGCAGATGCTTTACTGACTGAGCCACCCAGGCGACCCCTTTCTATTATCATTAATACTGGTTTGAGGTGGGTTATTTTTTTGTTTTTTTCATTTTGTTTTGGTTTGGTTTTGGTTGTAAATATACTCTACCCTCACCGTGGGGCTCGAGCTCACAACCCCGAGGTCAAGACCCCATGCTCCTCCAACTGAGCCAGCCGGGTGCCCCAATGCTGTTCTTCTTAACGGCAGCTTCCATTTACTGACCACCTCCTGCATGCCAGGCACTAGACCTAGTATTCATGTAACACTCAGAGACCCTCCAGTCAGCACCCACACCCCATCTCATTCAAAAAGGCACATTTTACAAAGATCACAGAGCTACTAAGTGGCTGCCTAATGTTCCAAGAACGCCCTCTCTGGCATTTCCCCTGCTACCTGGCAGGAGCAATTCCAACGCACACCGGCTTCCTTGCACCAGGCCGGCCACGCGCCCAAGCCAGTGTGGGCCAAACCCTCCAAGAGAATGCAGAATGGCCATCCCTGGTTTCCCAGGCTTTTTCAAGACTGAGTATCTCAACCCAATTTCTCATGCCTCTCCTAGGATGAAACAGAAGTTAGACTTCCTCGCGGCATCAATATCCCCCTCTTCCTCCCCCACTGTGTCTCTCCAGCCGCGATCCCCAAGGACAGCCAAGGACTGTTGGCGAGACACTGTCTCAGACGTAGGAGCCCAGACCCAAGGTAAAGAGAACACTGGCAACCTCGCCAGCCCCATACTACGGGTTCCGTGTGCTCCTTTTGATCCTCTGTGAGATCATTGTCAGAAAAAAAAAAAAAAAAAAAAAAAAAGGCCATTTCCATTTCCGAGGGCCGCTTTGGAACAGACAAACCTTGAAAGGTTGCAGGAACTTTCCACAGACACAGACCTTCCAACACGGAAGCAGAAGCCACAGTGCCCTTTGAGCAAAGGTCTCAAAACAAAACAGAGGCACAGCCAGCACTGAAGATGAGTTCAACCCATTTCCGCAGCCGGGGATGGGCTGGCAAACTGACCCAGACCGCACAGCCTGCAGGCACGGACCAGCCAGGCTCTCTCCGTCGTCCGCCAGGCTACGCGGAGCACGCCTGCTCACCGGTCACGGCCACGGGATTACACTCTCTGCTCGTCACTGGAGGCGTAAAGGGTGCTCTGGTTCCTCGTTTTGCTGGGGAGACGGAGAGACGGAGAGAGGAATCCACAGGAGCCCAGGGAGGGAGCGATTGCAAAGCTGGGAAATCACATTTTAAAAAAAGGGATCAGAGGTGGGAAACAGGGCAGATGCGTCTGGGATATTTATTTAGGTCTGTGCACGGGGAGCTCAGCACGCAGAGCGTGTGTCTCTGACACTTGAAGGGCCAGCCTCGCACCCCCGCGGAGTCGGGGACACGGGCGGTCCCGGCGGCTGTGTCATACTCTGGACAGTTGGCAGCTTTGCCTTACATCTTCTGGCAAATACTTGCCAATGGCTTGGCTGGAAAGGTAATCTCTTAATTAAAAAGAAAGGAAAGAAACAGCCGTCCAGAAACAGAAAATAGAGCCACAGAATCTAACAATGAGTGAGAAAGGAGGGCTCCAGGCTTTAGGAGAAGAGTCTGAAGAAATAGAAAAGATCTGGCTTGATTTCTGAGAAGCGCCCCCTTTCCCTGGCCCCCTCTGAAATCAGGAGAGAGTCTTTAGGGAATGGTCACGGAAGGGAACAGACAACCCAACTTGATTCCAACAGCGGCCAAGAAAATTTGGAGCCTTCTGGCTGCTATTCAGCAAAACAGACCAACACGCAGTAAATGGCAAAGAGAAAAGGAAGCACGCATAATTATCCGTCAACCCAAATTCTTGAACACCGGCTCCTTCCTCTGCTCAGGCCTGATTGCTGATTTGGGTCCCTTTCTAAGCCCTGGGGTCGTTCCTGCTTTCTCCGTCCTGGAGGCTTTTCCGCGCCCCATGTTCCCATCAGCTCCCAGTGCCCTAGGTTCCGCCCTATAAGCCAGGGCACCGGGACATCCTCTGGTCCAGAATGGCCCAGAGTCTTACCTCCCTTCACCCCAGCATGCCTCCACTGCAGGCTGAGACAGCCCCAAAGCCAGCCTTAAAAGATTCCAAAAGGGACGTGTTGCTAAGCAGAATTAAAACAAGGGGCCTAGGAGCCCCGGGGTGGCTCCGTCGGGCGAGCCCGTCTACCTTCAGCCCAGATCATGATCCCAGGGTCCTGGCCCTAGCCCAGCATCACACTTGCTGCTCAGCCGGGTGGCTGCTTCTCCCTCTCCCTCTGCGCCCCTACCCAACTCGTGTGAGGTCTCCCTCTCTCTCAAATAAAATCTTTTAAAAACTAAAAAATAACATAAACTAGGGGGTCTTAGAGCTGCCTCTTCAGGACAGTCCAGCTCCCAACTTCAGCCTTTCTAGCCACAAGGGCCTGCCGCTGAAGGCATCTTACTTCCCACTAGCCTGAGAGTCATCTTTCAGTAACAGTTAAGAAAAACCTTCACTGTCAAAACTTCCCTTCAACGGCCTGAGTGCTCCCCCACGGTGCTACGCCCTCGGACACAGGCATTCCTGCAGGGGCTGTGGGTTCCTTGCACAGGGGCACAACCTAAGTGTCCACCGGGGGTCAGAGAGGGACGTCACAGGGTCTGGCTGGATCAGGAGACTGGCCTCGACACCCGCTCCAGTCCCTTCCGTGGTCGGTATGGATGTAAAGGAAGGGGAGATACCTTCTGTCCTGCAAGAAGGTGGCAACAGGCACGCCCGGTCTCTGGCTGAGCTTAAAATTCAAACACACATCAGAGTCACACAGAAAGATGCGAAATCACCTAACAAAGGTACACACACAGACTGGTAACCGGACTATAACCAGATCAGATTATTTAAAAGTCTGTATCTATGTTTACTCAGACCCACATAAGAAGGGGCCTGACCATCAGTAGAAGCACAGAGAAGCAGAATCCTATGAGCAAATGCGTATTGCCCATCGAGGTACAGACCGAGAAGCCTTGGCCCAAAGCCACATGCGGGGTGCGCCATATTTCTGTGGGAGGGCGGGCAGCCATCAAGCCGCTCAGCCTGGTTCCCTAACACAAGTATTACTTGCATTCCTTATTCTGAATTTACCATCCGTAATCGCCCCTGTACTCATCGGTCCACTTCAGTTCCAAGCCTGCCCCGCCAGGGTTTGTGCCGGCTCAAAAGGCCTTCCTTCCAACCAGTGAATCACCAAAACCAAACCACATGTTCTTGGTTTAATCACATGACCAAACCACAAACCACTCCTGAGACCTTTGCCAGCTCAACGGAACCACCTTAAGAGCACCAAGGTTCACACTGGAGTCGGAGATCTATCCTGAAAAATCCCTGAGAACGTCCACCTGATGGTCCAAACCAGCAGTTCTCAAACTTGAGCTACTTCAGAATCACCTGGAGGGCTTGTGAAAGCAGATTATTGGCCGTCACCCCGGAGTTTCTGGCTCAGTAGTTCTTGGGTGGGGCCTGAGACTCTGCATTTCCACTGAATTCCCAAGTGAGCCTGAGGCTGCCAGTCTGGGGACCACACTTTGGGACTCACCATCCTACACCATTCCAGTGATCCAGGATACAGGGCTGGGAAACCAAAGACTTGGTCGTTGACTAAAAACCCCAAACAGTTCCCTTCCCTGCAAAAGGACCCCCACCTCCTACCCGAGCAGAAGTGAACCCAGCAGTTGAACACCAACTCCAAGCCAGGATGTAGATGAGCACGTGGGCCTACGTCATCCAATTCTCAATCAACAGAGTAAGGCCTCGGCCAAGTGAATGGTGTAATCGCAACAACAACAATAATTATGGAAATTAATAAGCCAATAAGTCATCTGGGTCAGCAGGACCCAGAGTCAGTGACCAACCCCAAGAGGTCAATTACAGGATCAACCTGAACTCAGTTCTTTCTGGTCCCAGGCTCTTCTGTGGAGGAGGAAAAGGAAGGGAATTTAGCCAGCCATGGGGGAGAAAGCAAGAATTTCTGGAATCTCTTATCTTCCTCTGCCAGCCCAAACACAGATCCTTAAGCAACTCCGTAAATCAAAGTATACAAACAAAGAGTCCTGGAAGGCTCAGGAATCTCCTCCCACGGTCCCTCCGTGCTGGAGCCAGCAGCTGGGGCAGAAACTCGAAATGGCTGATGGAGGGTTTGTAGAAACAGAAAGAAGCTGAGTGGCTGTCCCACCAGACTTGGGAACTGCAGGGCGCTGCTTGCACTTAGAAGCAGGAAAGACTCCCCGGGGAAGCGCACAGGGAGGAGTCAGCCCAGGGGAGGAGGTTAGCAGGCTGAAGCCGAGGGGCAGGGGCAGAAGGATCCTCGGAGCAGCACTGGTCTGACTCAGGTGTGCTTTCCAACCTGCACGCTGCTGTGTGAATAGGGTGGGTGGCGTGAACACACTGAAACGCTCAAGGGTAATCAAACTGCGGCCAAGAGAAGAGCTGCTTTATCAAACGACGTTGACGTGGGCAAGTCTGGCCACGGGCCGGTGGAGGGTCTTGGTGGGAGAACACCTCTGCCAGGGCCCCTCCTCATTCCGGACCCCAGAAAAACAACGCAACAGAGACTCTCCCTTGCTTCCGGAGACGACGCTGTTTTCCAAAAAGCTTGACGAGGCTCAGCCCAGAATCACAGCCCTCTTGCGCTGCCCTGCTCACAACCACCAGGATTTTACCAACTCCTGTCGTGTGTTCAGAGGAGAGAGAAGGCCTGGGCTGGACCACCGCATCCAAGCAGGAAAGGCTGGCTCAACAAACGAGAGGTTTCACAGGAGACGGAAGAATCCTGTTCGGTGTGCACCTGGCCAGGGAAGGGCTGAGAACAGGGCACGGGTACTACAAAAGTACAAAAGCCACATTATTTCTGTAATAACTACAGAAAGTAAAGTTGCACACAATCTCGTCTAGTGCCAGTATCCAGGCCCGGATTATAAAATGGTGGGGGGCTCCTTACTGGCCGTGGCCTCGATGTTCCTGCATGATCTTGGCCAGCCCATGACTCCAGCCTCACGCTCCACGTGAACGTCCCTCCTGTTGCTGGAAGAGGCCAAGTTCGTGCCTGCCTCCCAGTCTTGTATGCGCTGATCCCTCAGCCGTGAACAAATCTTGGCAAGGCTGGCTCATGGCCAACACCCAAGCTTCCTCAAAGGGTCTTCCCGGACAGCTCCAAAGAAGGCCATCCCAGCCTCTGCTGATCGCCCTTGGTCACGTCACTTTATTTTCCTCACAGGACTTAACCACTACCTGACGTCACCTCGTTCGTGACGTGTTTGCACACGCGTCCTCCCCACCTCAACATCAGTTCCATGAAGACTAGAGCCCTCACCCATCGGCTTCCCAGTGCCTAGAACGCTATCAGATAATGGCGCGCCAACATTTGTTGATGAAATGAGTATTTGTCGAACCTATGGGCACAGTCCTTTTCTCTGAGGAGGAGGAGTCTGGCTCTGCACGCAAAGGTGTGCACTTTGGTGCCTAAAGCACAGAAAACTAGCTGCTGAGGAACTGGCGCACCGCTGACGAAAAGACGCCAGTCTTTCCATAATAACCTGTTAGCAGAACTAAATGAGCACCTTAAACTTTTTCCATGTTTTGAATAAAGCCTGCCTAGATATTTTTGCTTTTTATCGTGGCAGCTTCAAGTGATAATTCTGGGTGGTTATTAATACCGAACACAGCCAATATGTGAAAGATCACTCTTAGACTTTCTATTGTAAGGCAGAATGACAGGGTATAAATATCCCAACACATAGACGGGGATACAAATCCAAATTCGGTATTTGTGGAACATACTGAAATAATCTCAGTATTAGCCAACTGTTCAAATTTTGAAGAAAAATGAAAACACCGCTCTCACTGGCATTGTTCAACAAAACATACTACACTCCGGGATGACATCGGATAGGACCACGGTGCAGTCTGTCTCCAGCCCCGCTCTGTCGCCTTTCCAGAAGATTCCACAGTGCCAGCCAGACCACGCTCTTGCGCCGAAGCTGACACTCAGTGTTTGCCAGGGCTGAGTCTTAGGCCACGTGACAAACATGAGTGGTGTGCCTGCACTCCAAAAATCCCATTTCAATTAAACCAGTGGTCCAGGTTGTATAAGGGACATTAACAGTGGAGCATTAATCAAGTATCATGAAAACGGCCTATAAAGAGACTGCATATGGGCCCAACTCCAGCAACAGAAATCGAGGGAGAATTCTCATGGAGCAGAAGTTTGTGGAACAAAATACCGAGCAAGCTTCCCAACGGGCCACAGATAATTTGCAAAATGACTGCAAAGGGCATCATTTGCTTATGCAAAATAGCATCTTTTATCTGAAGACTCCAGCGTGCCATTTGACCAGAGGTACTCCTGTTGAGATCCTAAGCAGGAGTGAGAATCAGTCCCAATTTTCAAGAGTCCGGCCCCTTTCTCCACCAGGCAGGTGGGAAAACCATCCATGGGCAATTAGATGGGTTGACTTTGGGCCGCTAAGAGTTCTCCCTGCTGCAAGAGGCCTCCTCAAGGTAAGAATGGCAAGCCGGGGATAAGGACAAAATGGTATGCCGCCATGTTTCCGTGGCCTTGGAAACTGCTCCAAATGCCCTCTTAGCTCTGACCTCCACACAGCTGCAGGAGTGTAGCTGAATCAAGCACGGGCTCACACAGCCAGTTTTCTGTCCAGCCCATCACAGACACCGGGAAATTCTCAATCAGGGCAGCAGACGAGTGGTCATGGGCTCTGGACACCTGCTGCCACAGCTAGGCCACTCTGAATCAGATTTCAGCTCACCATCCAAAACCCATGTTTCCCTGAACATCCCGTGTCCTCTTGTCACTAGCCTCACAGATCTGTAACACATGCTGGACAGAGGGACAGCGAACCCAGTACACTCTCTTACATTCAAAGGTATGTTGGAGAGGGACGATCTGGCAACATATGTATCAAAAGCCTTAAAATTTTACATACCCCTGAATGCAACAATTCCATTTAGTAATTTCTTCTAAAGGAATAATTCTGAATGTACTCAATGAGAGAACTGCAAAGATATTCAAAGGGAGCTATGAGAAACTAGAAACAATCTAAATGTCAAACAACATGGTCCTGGTTAAATAATTATGCTAGATCCATTTACTAGAATGCAAATATATTTGGCATTAAAAACAATGCTGTAGGGACACCTGGGTGGCTCAGTGGGTTAAGCATCTGCCTTCAGCTCAGGTCATGATCTCCACATCCTGGGATCAAGCCCCACATAGGGCCCCCTGCTCAGTGGGAAGCCCGCTTCTCCCTCTCTCTTTGCCCCTCCCCATGCTTGTGCTCTAATAAACAAAATCCTAAAAAAAAAAAAAAAAATACAACACTGTAGAGGATTAGTGCCATAAAGCAATCTTATAAAATATTAAGTGAAAAAAAGACTGCAAAACCTTCTACATATGACCTTTTTGTTATAAATATTCCTTTTTTGTTAAAATTGCATCCTGTAAGATATACACCAAAAAGCTTTGCAGTGGCTATTTCTGGCCAGTGGGATCACTGGCAAGTTCTGTATTCTTTTTTTTCCCCCCTCATCTTTTAAAATGCTTTTGATACAGTAAATGTGAAACAGGCTTCACATCAAAGAGAATAGGGGTTATTATTTTAAAATAATGCACTATGGAAACATCGCACGGGGTTTAAACACTTGTCTGTGGGAGACAATCACAACATCTCAGAAGCAAGCACAGTGACATTAAGATTTCTGCCCAAAGACACACATTATACGACGGTGCCTGCCAGAATGCCTTTTCACTGTGTGTTTGCCGAGGTCTGAAACAAATGGTACCCAGATATAGACCCATCACACCAGGACTGCCCTATCTTGATGCCATAATTACCAGTGTTATCTTAACATTTGCAAATTATACATATATATGTTACACACACACACACACACACAGTTAAGCAAAGCAACTATGAAAGGAGAAGGAAAGAACTTGCTTTTCTGGTCCCAGGCAGAGCTTATCATCGGGCTCAGCCCCTTTCGGGACGTTCTCCTCGTGAATCTTGGGAACAATGTCAGAGCCTCACTGTCTCCTGGAAGAGGAGACAGGACGTGTCAGCCAAAGGTTCAGAACTGAAATGTGATTCTAGAGAAGGGAGGTGGTGCCCAAGCACTCTTTCTAGAAGCTGCAGGCAGAAGCTTTTACAAGTCCTTCATCACAAGTCCCGTGACCTACCTCATTGTCATTTTGGCTTTTACACTGTGTCTAGGTGCAAAGTTGTTACTAGAAATTACATTACAATCTCCATCTTAGTGATTCTAGCAGCACTGGGAGAGAGGGGAGAACGCCCAGACATCTGCAGGATCAGAGGCAAAAGTCTGTACAGTTCGGACACGTGGTCCTGGTACACAGAGCAGGCGACACCCGAGCCCAGCACTGAGGAAGCTGTCCAGCCCCTCGCCCACGTGACTGTTCCAATCGCCCCCATCAAGACTCTACAGCTCTTCAAGTCACCAAGTCATCGACCAGAAGACAAGAGCAATTCATGAAACCAACGGGTTCTGGAAAGTAGGGTGTAATCAGTTTAGCATAAAATGAACACGAGCTGCCAACTAGTGTCACCAAACGGACCGGGCGAGGCAGGAGAGCGCCCCCACCCCCATGAGGACGTCTACATCCTGATCTGCAGGACACATGAATACGTTACTGTGCGCAGCCAAGGTTCTTGGGAGAGGTGATTCAGTCAAGGGCACTTCAGGGGCGCCTGCGCAGCTCAGTCAGTTGAGCGACTGACTTGGTTTCGGCTCCGGTTATGATCTCAGGGTTATGATCTCAAGTGAGCTCGAGCCCCGTGTCGGTTCTGTGCTCAGCAGAGAGTTGGCCTGAAGATCCTCTCCCCCTGCCCCTCCCCCCACCCACCCGAGCATGCTCTAAAATTTTTTTTAAAGATTTTATTTATTTGTTTGACACAGAGAGAGATCAGATCACAAGTAGGCAGAGAGGCAGGTAGAGAGGAGGAAGCAGGCTCCCTGCTGAGCAGAGAACCTGATGCGGGCCTCGATCCCAGGATCCTGAGATCATGACCTGAGCCGAAGGCAAAGGCTTTAACCCACTGAGCCACCCAGGTGCCCTAAAACAAACAAATCTTTAGAAAAGAAAAAAAAAATCCTTCTATGGAGAGATTATCCGGATTATCTTGCAGCCCAATGTAATCACAAGGGTCCTTAAAGGCGGCAGAGGGAGGCAGGAGAGGAGCATCCGAGGAGTTTCTGTAAAAGAATGGTCTGAGATGCGACAGTGAGAACTTTGAAGAGAGGAAGGGGCCCTGGGCCGACAAATACCAGCAGAGCCTCTGGAAGGTAGAAAAGGCAGGGAAACAGATTCCACTCCGGAAAGGACCCAGCCCTGCAGAAACCTTGATGTGAGCCCAGTGAGACCCACGTCTGACTTCTGACAGACAACTGTAGAAGCACAGATGTACACGGAGTCGTTAAATCTGTGGTAATTTATTTCAGCAGCAATAGAAAGTAAGAGAGACTATCTTGACTCTTCAAGAACTGGGAGCCTGCGACCCACGGCTGCACACGGTTGCAGCCTTCATGTCACCCAGCGGCTCCCTCAGTCAGGCTCAGGGAGCCGTGGGGGAAACATGGCGGCCAGGCTCTCCGCAGGCGTCCTACGGGGACCTTGCCTCCCCTACTGGACATGGTGCAGGGGGAGCAGAAAGGACGCTCGCTGGAACACCCCATAGTGAGGAAAAAGGTGCTGGAGTCAGGAAAAGTGGAGTTCAAATCCCAGCTCCACTCACCAGAAGCAAGGGACCCATTTGACCTGACAGCACTGAATCCAACTAGAGAGACTCAAGGCCGTGTGAGCATCAGCACCCAAACATCCAGTCAGAGAGCGGACCCTGCAAGTGGCCACTCTGTAGCCAACAGTGGAGATTGTGCTAATAAGTGAGCTCATTCTGGGCCCGCGAGGAACGAACACGGCACTGACTTCTCATGTCCCTGGGCCCTGGCTTCCCCGGCTAGTCAATGAGGAAGGCTGGTGGCTCCCAACCCAGCTGGCTCCACAGCTCTGAGGCTGAAAATCTCAACGGTGATGGAAACAACGTGAAAAACACAAGTCCAACATCGAAGGGAAGCAAGGACTTCTTCATTTCTATCCAGGCATTCTCCAGAGTCCTTCATGAGGGCCGCCCTCATCAGGCCATCACCAAAAAACACCCTGCGTGCACTTGAGGAAGGTACTAAACAGAAATCGTGGTGCGTCAGAGCTGTTGATGGCTCACAAGCCACGAATGGAATAAACTGGACGTTCTGGGTTCCTCCCCAGAAATAAGAATGCCAAAATCCATCCTCAGATAACCTGGTTATCGTGAGGGGCTCAGAATAACCCAATCTCCCAAAACGGAAGGCCCTCCATCACGGTCATCCGGGTCAGCTGGTCCTATTCCAGGCCCCCGAAAACAAGAAACAAATCTGCACAGCAAACAGTGAATGAATGAATGAATGAATGAATGAATGAATGAATGAGTGAATGAATAAATAAAAGAGCTGACCACGATTTAATCTTTTAAGAAGAAGTAAAAATTATGTAGATGAGCTTATTTAAAATATAAGACACTATGTGAAACATGGAACATTTAGGTTACGCTGGATTCTTAATTACGCTGAATTCTGAATTCTTTAACTGGAGTAAGAATGGAGTATTGATTTATTGTCGTACTTCTTCCTTTGTCCTGACAGGTCTACACGCCGGGTGCCATCCTTCCTCTGACTTGTACACACACTACTGTACAAGGACCTTAGCAAAAATTATTTAAGGGTTTACATTTTCTCAAAGGTTTGTTTGTTTTTGTTTGTTTTGTTTTTTTATTTGTTAGAGACAGAGGGAGCGAACACAAGCTGGCAGAGTGGCAGGCAGAGGCAGGGAGGGAAGCAGACTCCCCGCTGAGCAGGGAGCCCGATGCGGGACTTGATCCCAGGACCCTGGGATCATGATCTGAGCCAAAGGCAGCCGCTTAACTGACTGAGCCACCCAGGCGTCCCTCAAAGTTGTTACTTAACATTCAAAGATATCCAAATCCTCTTTTGAAGCCAGTTTCTTGTCAGCATGCTGGTTGTTCCTCTCGCCAATTATGAACGGATCTAACCCTCCCCAGTCCTCGTTTGCCTGGAGAGTGGTTTGAACTATTCTCTGGCAACCCTTTCACTGACTATCTGGAAACCGACATCTGTAAAATTTGCAATTTCACTTTGAAATGCAATCGCATGGAATTTGCATCGCACTGCTGCACTGCCATATCTGAAAGAAAACCAACCGGGGCTGACAGACTTGAGGATGGAGAACAGAGGGGAGGAGACTGAATGGGGGACCGTTTTCACTTTCCAGTGCTTCGTAACAAATTAGTGCAAACTTCAGGGTTCACCGCAAACTGTGCTTATCTTCTCCCTGTTTCCCTGGACTCAGCTTGAGTCCTCGGCTCAGGGTCCCACAGGCCACTATTACGGTGTGGCCCAGGCTGTGTTCCACTGTGGCCTCCGGGTCCTCTTTCAAGCTCCCCGTGGTTGGCAGAATTCGGTTCCCTGCAGCTAAAGGACTGAGGCTCCCCACTTTCTTTCTGGCTCTCAGCCAGCGGTCACTGATTTCCTCCACGCCATCTGCAGTTCCTTTCCACGTCACCCCTCAGACACGGCAATTCTTCGAAGCCTTCAGGAGAAGCTCTCGCTCCAGTCTTTTATAAGGGGACATAATCTTGGTGGAGGGCGATACAAGGGCATGAGGCACTGGGGGGTCACCTTAGGGCACATTTGTTGTTAGGACCATTTTATTTATTTATAAAGATTTATTTATTTTAGAGAGCCCAAAGGAACCCAGTGGGGAGGCGGAGAGAGAGAGGGAGAGACTCCACACTGAGCCAGAGCCCCATGCGGGACTCGATCCCACAACCCTGAGATCACGACTGAGCTGAAACCAAGACTTGGACGCTCCACCGACCGCGCCACCCAGGCGCCCCAGGACTATTTTCTAAGCGATCAGCTCCTTAGTGAAGATTCGATGTTACAAACGCTACTGCTTTCCGAGGCGCCCATCAACCACAAGTCCAGATGACGAACCCATGCACAGTAAGGACCCCCTGGGCCCTCACCCTCAGATCCATTCTCTCCATCCCACCCACCAAGGCTCTGCTGGGGCCCAGCATTTCCTGCCCGTGTGAACGATATGGTGTCTAGTCTTGGTCTCCTCTGGATCCAGGCTCTACCGCACCCCTGGAGAGAGCTCTGTGCCTCACGGCGTTCGCGTCTGCTTACAATGCATCCGTAGCTCCCCAGCAACAGCAGGATAAAGTCAAAGCTTTCTTGCAGGCAAGGCGGTGCCTTCATGGTTTCGTGGCTGGAGAAGCCCAGGGCCACATGCCTCCCTCCCCAGCCCGCCCCGTGCTCTCCCCTTGAGACCAGGGGTGTCGCCTCGGTCTGGATTTCCCTCCCCTTCGTCCGTCCTTCTAACCTGAGCTCCAGGGTCCCCTCCCCTGTGAGGCCCACCCTGACTCCCCCAGGCGGTCCCACGTGATCCTTCCCATCCCACAGAACTGCTACGCAGCATGTATCCCTCTGGGCTGGAGCTACTGACTTCTGGGTTCTTCTCCCCGCCATCCTGGGCACATCTGGAGGCCAAGAGCTCGTTTTTCCTTTCCTATATCTCAACAGTACTGGGAACAGGCAATAGCAATGGCATTTGAATTAACCCTATTTCTAGCACAAGGTGGCAATTAAGAGCCTGGGGTTACGAAACCACACGGCCTGGGTTTGAAGGCCGGCGACACCACTTACTAGGGGCATGACTCAGGGCAGGTTACTCAACCTCTCCGTACTTTGGTTTCATCGTTTCCCAATGAAAAATCTCTATCGAAAAAAAATCTTAATTCTAAAATGTCTTTAAAATTAAAAAAGAATACCTACTTTATAAGCTCGCTATAAGGAACGAACAAGTTGCTATTTGTGAAGGACCTGCAAAAAGGTATAGAGAGGACTGGGACAATACAAACATTGGTTAAGGAAAACAAACACACCACAACCACGGAACACGCAACGGTGGGGAATTCATCCAAGCAAAGGAGAGACGGCACACAGATCGGGGAG
The DNA here is from genome assembly GCA_002007465.1 of Ailurus styani. Taxonomy (NCBI): domain Eukaryota; kingdom Metazoa; phylum Chordata; class Mammalia; order Carnivora; family Ailuridae; genus Ailurus; species Ailurus styani. The sequence continues at coordinate 611,336 of LNAC01000762.1, forward strand.
ATGAGCCAACAGGGGAACCGTCCTTGTCGATGTTGTTCTGAAATACTCTAGCCAAAAAAGAAAAGGTATAAATAAATCAACTATGAGAAAAAGCAGAAACTGCAAAAGCCTGATGATGCCAGTACCTGAGCGACAGGGAGACCAGCAACTCTATTTGTCGGGTTTTACAAGTTCGACAATTTCCAGAATGAACACAGCTGAAGCCTGAATCCGCCAGCCCCAGCCCAGCATCCAGCGAGAGTCAAGAGCACCCGGGTAAGGCTCTGCCTCTCACGTGCCAAGGAAGCACCCCCTTCCTACTGCGGTTCCCGTGTGGCCATGGGTCCCCAGGGAGCTCGAGGACACATGGCTCCAGCCCCCCCAGCCACACACGTCCTCCCCCACGCCGTGCTCCCCTCCGGAGATGGCCTGGCGTGACAGAGAAGCACAGACGTCAAGAGTGCTGGGTTCAACTTAATGCTAACTCTGCCACCATTTAACCTTCTCAGCCTCACTCTGCTCATCCGTAAAATGGAAAACCCCACCTCCTAAGGTCACTGAAACCAGAAGGGAAGGTGGACCATGCTGAGCCTGGGGCTGGGGTCTCTTCCTGCCGGTGACTCAGTAACCTCAGCGCACAGCCCACCCACCTGTAGAATGGGAATGCCACCCCAAGGTGACCCGAAGACCTGAAAGGGCCACCGGTGGGCCAGCCCCTCCCTTGAGTCACAACAGGGTGAAGGGCTCAGCTGCAGGAAACTCCCCAGGGCTGCCGGGCCTCCTGCCTCACCCAAGGGGAGAGGAGGTTCGGGGATCACCTTAAGCTCCTCCTCAACCCGAAGGAGGGATCCTCAAGGCTCAGCTAAGCCCCGACTTCTCCAGGGCTGCTCCAAATCACATCACCCTACTTTCCCACTATTACCTCCCAGAATTAAAAAAAAAAAAATTCTCAGCAAACTTGGTGGCCATGCTTAGCACTCATAAACAGGGGGGAATAAAGAAAGCAAGTCAGTATATGGGCAGCTGAGCGCCAGGACAAGTCCATTTTCAGAGCGTGCTGACTTTGTCCAGGTGAAAGGAAGGGGAAGGGCCTTTAGATGTTTATCCAATTGATTTGAAAACCAGTCCACATAAAAATGTGTTTATAGCAGCTTCATTCGTCATCACCAAAGTGGGGACGCAATGAACGCATCCTTCAGTGAGGAGCGCTGAATCCATGAATGGTGGCAGGTACGCGGATACCATGGAATACTATTCAGCGGTGAAAAGCAAGGCGCTGTCAAGCCACAAAAAGACATGGATGACCCTTAAATGCACATGGCAAAGTGACAGAAAGCCTGGAGGACAAACCTACACACTGTGATTCTGGTCACAGGACATTCTGGAAAAGGCGAAGCTGGAGAGACCACGTCCACAGCGGTTGGCAAGGATTCGCAAACGGGAGGTTGAACAGGTAAAGCACAGGAGATCATTTAGGATGGCGAAATCAGCCTGTGAGATACTGTAATAGTAAATATGAGACTTACAAGCGTTTGTCAAAAACCCAGAGAACTCTCCAGCATAAGAAGAACCTATAATGCATGCAATTAAGACAAATATCACTGGGGAGGTTGCGGGGGCGGCGGGGGGGGGCAGGGAAAGTGAAGGGAAGTCCCGGGATGGAAGGGCAAACTGTGACAGAAGAATCTAAACACATTACATAAGAAAACAGCCTCACTTGTGGAGGTGGGAGGCTGAGTGTGGAGTCTATGAGAGTCAGGGCAGAAGGCAGTATGCGTAGACGTGTGAGAGTGGACTAAGTGCTCTTCCCCAGGGGTCCGGGTTAACAGCCCTTCAACCATTGTGCTGGAATTGAACAATGAAATAAATGCACAGTGAGAGCCAGTTTTCTCACCGTTGGCAAAGGAAGCCACAGATAAGCCAAGGGAGGAGGCTAGAATGAGTCAGGTGGTAACACATTAGATCTGGAAACCACAGCATGGATTAAGGTTGAGCTTAACACAGATACAGGTGGTTACATACAGACACAGCAATGGGGGGAGAGAGGGAGAGAGAGCAGGAACTCTTGCATACCCATTTTTCCTTGCTCTGATGGCTGAGGAGGCCAAGGAGCAAAGCCTCCCCACGGGCGTGGGCTCGCCTTGGACTCCTGACACCATTCTCCAGAGAAAGGAAGGAGGGCTCCCTGCAGAAATGGCGGACTCTGGACCTCGGCCAGGAGAGCTACACCATGAGCCTGGAGCACCTTGTAGTGCCAGAAAATTAAAAAAAAAAAAAAAAAGTGCCCCCAAAAGCCTCCACACTGCTGGGGTTCTATCAGAGGGATGTAGGAACCAAGTGAATGAGCTCTCGATGGCCAAAGCAGGAACAATGGCAACAACATAAAATAGCAATTATAGCCCAAAGTATAAACAGAGTATTAGTGAGTCCACATTGACATAAATAAATGCCTGAACTGAGCAGAGAAGAGACAAATCTCGACGCAGAATTCCATATAACTCACATAGCTATTCAGGGAGCAGAGCCTAACTCCCCACTCTGTGGGTGACACAGGGACTTTCTTCCAGAAAGGACAGCACAGAAAGTGAGAAAGAAAAAGAGGAACCTCCCGCATGCTACCTCGAGGCCTGTGATCAAGGTTAACATCGGCGGGGATAAGCCACATGGACGCAAAGCAGCGGGAAGGGCACTTCGCCTCTCTGGTCTTCCCCGAACACATTACTCCGCTCGTGACAAAACACCAGACAAATCCCAACGGAGGGACAGTCTAAACAATGTGTCGGATAAGTAATCCTCCAAACTGCGAAGGTCCCCGATGCAAGGGCAAGCTGAGAACTGTCACCACCATGAGGAACCTCGAGAGACAATGGTGACTGAATACGATGGGACATCTCAGACTGGACCCTGGGAAAGGGACGCTAAGAAAAGCTAAGGAATCCCCATGAAGTAGGGACTTGAGTTCATCACGGCGGATCGTTATTGGTTCACTCACGGTTTCCAATGTGCCAGACACACCACTCGTCAGGGAAACTGAGGAAGTGGTGGGGGTGCAGGGGGTACAGCAACTCCCTGGACTTTCTTTGCCATCATTCTGTAAACCTAATAACATTTTGAAAAGGCTTAAACAAATAAAAAAAGCAGACCGCCACCGAGCAGGATCAGACCACCAACCCTCTGTCCCCACCCCTGCAAGTTCCTCAAATGCCTCCTGACCCAGCCCGCCAGCCCTGAGGTGCGAGAACGGGATTAAACACAGCTCCGATCTCTGAGAGCTCCCGTGGGGACGGCCGGGCTGGACACGTGTGGTGCTGACCACGGGCACAGAGGGTGCGCTCGGGAAAGGCTCGGTGCTACTCCCCACGCTCGGACCCCGCGCTGCTGGGGATACATGTGACCACCAGCGTCACCGCTCTCACAGAGTCCCCATTTAATAAGAACGACTGTAATATAAAGCAGGCTAAAATATAACCGAGGACAGACAGAGACCACAGCGGAGCTGAACCGCAGCTCAAAGAAATCACAATTCCCTAGCCAAGATTTCCATTTGGGGTGGGCCTTGAAGCCATGACAGCAGGCAGCAGCGAAGGGAGAGAATTCCAGAGAAAGGAAGAAGAGGCCAGGCAGGACAAACTGGACACCACACGCTCAAAGACAAGTTAGAAAATGTGGCCACAGAACCAGACAACAACGGAGAAGTTTCGATGGGCACCATGGAGCCAGACTGGAGGCCCCTGACCACCAGCTGAGAACCCCGTGTTCCGCTCACAGGCAATAGGGAGCCACTGACAGTGTTTGAGCAGAGGCATGACAGACCCCGTGCTGGTCCAGAAGCTGGGCGCTGGGGGAGGAGGAGCCCTCCAGCTCCGCCAACACCGCCTCCTCCAGGAAGCCGGACGCACACTTGCCACGGGCACACTCAAGAGAAACTCCCTTCTCTCTGCAGGCAGGGCACGGGATTCTCAAAGGAGAAGACTGTGTGCCCGGCCATACAATTAAATGCTGGGGTGTCTGGGAATGGATTAAAGTGAAAATCGTAAATCAATACCATGTCTTTCACTAAACAATCTGGCCACTGACTCCGCACTGGCCCCTTGGCAGGGTACAGTTGTTAGTTTAAAGGCAGCCAAACTCTTACTTAAATTAAGTGTCATCCCTGCTAAATGAAGACTGCATGAGCAAGCCAACATCGACACCTAATCAGGCTTGAAGAAGGGCGCGGTGGGAGGGGCAGGCTGGGGCGGAAGACAGCAGGTGCCAGGAGAAGAGTCCAGCCAGGGCCCCTGACCAGGGTCGGCACTGAGGAAAGGCCCAGGGCTACCCAGCACCACCCGAGGAGGCCTCACCTGTTAGGGGCGCCTGGCATCCTGCTGGTCAGCTTCCAGACCCTTTCAGAAACCCCAGTCAGGAAAATCCAGCTTTCTATGTGAGCTCCAAGTCCAAGCCCGAGAAGACTGCCCAGCCCGGCTCCCCACATAGGACAGAATCTTGGGGTCTGAGCAGGCAGACTGACCCAAAGCAGGCCTGGTTTCGTCACTCACAGCTGAACTGAGCCAGACTGGATTCCAATCCCTCACGACCGCAGCCCCTCGTCAAATGAGGAATGGCAGTTTTCTACAGCAGCAGAGAAGACAAGTGTTTGGAGACTCAGAGCCTCCCTTCCAATCTCTTCACCAGGACCTCACCTTGGTGTTTCAGGTGTTAGAAGGAAGGAGGGAAGGAGAGACAGACCAACCCGTGTGCCCACAGCCTCAGCATGACAACACCTCCCCCAGCAGCTGCACATGGATTTCTCGGCCTTGGCTCTTCCAAGCGAGCAGGCGGCCTCCACGGGGCCCCTGCTGCCCCACTCTCCCCCTGAAGCGGCCTGATCCTGTTTATCAGCTGTTTCCGCAGGGAGGCTGGCGGAGCATGGCCAAGGACCAGGGAAGAACAGGTTGATTTGGAAGCCCTACCTGAGCAAACTGGCTCAACCAGCAGCTCCAGGGACACAGAGACGGGATGGGTCCAGTATGTGCAGCATGGAGCAAAGGCAGACTACCGCCGACTGAGCGCGGGAAGGCCGGGTGGGGAGGTCCAGGCCACACTCTGTGCTAACACACGATATCCACCTCCCGATGATCCAGAACAGGGGGACCGAGTGGGAATGTTGGTCTGCCTGAGAGCAGCAGCGTGGCAGTGAGGAGCCCAGGTTCTGGAACCACTGATTGACTGTGTGACCTTGCCCCAGTGACTGGAGCACCTCTTCATAGAGGCACCACAGGCCAAGTGCTCAGAACAGTACCTGGTACCGAAAAACTAACGAGCGCAAGGATCGACTTGCTGTCATTGGTATATTTGACCTACACTCTTGCTGCTACATGTCTGATGTTGGGGGTACCCACGTACCTAGAAGAAATGAAACCATTCCCTCCCTGTTCTTCCCTGGTTCTCCCGGGAGTGGCTTTCGGTTCATACCTCTAAAGAATTAAGGGAGTGCCTGGGAGGCTCCACTGGTTAAGCATCGACTCTTGATTTCAGCTCAGGTCATGATCTCAAGGTCGTGAGATCGAGCCCTGCATCAGGCTCTGCGCTGGGTGTGGAGCCTGCTGAAGATTCTCTGTCCTTCTCCCTCTGCCCCTCCCCCTGCTTGTGTGTGCATACGCTCTCTCAAAAATAAATAAATCTTAAAAAAAGAAAAAAGAATGAAGGAGGCATCAAATCAAGTTTTAAAATATTTACAACGAAAAGACGCCCCGAACTATTCAAACTGCCTTCTCTTCCAGCTCCTCCTGGGCCAGGATAAACAAAGACCCACTTTGCTGGGGAAGCCAGGATGTGCACACCAGCGACTGAGCAAGCCCTGTGGCGAGGAGACCATTAACAGCAGTGAGAAAGAACGCCGAATCTCCTCGAGAGGGTTCGTGGTTGAGGAAATTGCTAATAACCACACTAACAAGGGGAATCCTACTGGTTAGCGGGATTGAGCTCACTGTGGGGAAGGGATCTGTCATTCCCACAGCCAACGGCCACCTGGGAGGTGCCTCTGCACGGAGACCGAGGACAGGGCGGCGGGAGCACAGGGGCGGGAAGGGCGGCTGTCCCGCTGTGAAAAGCCAGGAGACTGGGCACCGTCGAACGGGCAGACACGGCAGGTTTTCCACCCAGACCTGGCGATGGAAGCACCAGATTCCACACCGGGCGGGAGACTGTACCGGCCCAGGGCCTGCACCGCCAATCTCGCTGTCCTCTGGGTCCCACAACCAGCCACCTGCACATGCACCTGCCAGCTTACAAAGCCTTCCGTGTGACGGGTCCTGTAAGCTGCAGGAAACAGCTATGAGGCGACCTTGCAAAGATGCCCCTCACTTTATAAGGGGGAGCCTGACGTTCAGAGAAATTCACTTCCCCAACGTCCCAGCGCTGAAGCGGGAAACCCACCCAAGGCTCCTGCCTCCAAGTCCAGAACAGCTCAGAAGGAAACACTCCCAACAGATGGTAGCGCGTGGTGTGGGGGAGCGGGGGACCAAGGCTCCTGTCCAGTTGCATCCACAGCAGGGACGGAAAGGAGCCTCCCACAACTACCGCATCATCCATCACAGGCGGGGCAGTGCTCCGGACCGGACACCCGTCCCTGCCTCTCATCCCCACAGGGGCCACACTGCTCCTGTTTCCCAAAGAAGAAAGAGCCGTGGAGAAATTCGCCCCTTGGCTCTCGGGATGCTGACCACAGTCCGTGCCCTCTCGGAGACAAATACATTCCGGCAAGTGCAGAGACCGAGGTCTCTAGAAGGAGAGCTCCCGGAAGGGATGAACGCTCCAATTGCCGTGTAAAGGATAAGCAGAAGTTCGGCAGAGTCCTGATGAGACCGACTCCAGGCCTGTGGAGAAAGGGGTGCTTCCCAGACAGGGGGGAAGAGCAGGAGCAGAGGTGGGCCCCAATGGGACCGCCACCGTGGCCTGAGGGTCCCCATAGAACCCCGTGTGCCTTGCACAGACTTCAGGCTCCGGCCCGCAGGCAATGAACACCACCAAGTGGTTTCAAGCAGGATGATCTCTGCAGACTCGCCTTCAGACAGAGGAGCCGGGCTGCCGTGCAGAGGATGGGGAGGGTGTGGTCCAGCCTGGGGCACAGCCACCGCACGGGGGGCTCCTGCGACAGGGCGCACAGTGACAGGACAGGGCCCTCCCCTCCAGGTAGGGGTTCACAGGAGACGCACATTTGAGCAATACTGGAAAGGCCCCATCAGTAAGGGTGACTGCTGTAGGGGCAGTAAGGTGACCCTGAGGTTTCTGGCTTCCATTCCTGCACAGATAAGATGTCTGCAATGAGATAAGCAAACGTGAGGAGAAAAAAAAGACTCCGGGGAGACGGTTCACAGCAAAGAGAAGAGACTGTGGAAATGATGAATTCCATTTGTGACATACTGAATCGAGGCACCTTTGGGACATCCAAGTGGGGGTGTCACACAGGATGTATGGGTCTCAAACTCTAAAGAGAAGTTTATAGAAATCAAATGATGACCATATTCACACCCAGTGCTGTACACTGTCGGCCAAGTTTCCCAGACCGGAGAAAGGCACCATCAGGGGCACAGAGGATGCTGCCCGGACTGACGTTAGGTAACGCGGGGCCCGGCAGCATGTTCTCGGAGGATGTCTGCGCCCGGAGTAAGTAGGCTGCAGACTCGTGCTGTTCTGACAACATAACCATACCACATTCAAGCTCTAGACAGAATCCCAGATTTCCCCCTTCTCAGCCCTGTGACTGGGACGAGTGAGTGAGCCTCTCTGGGCCTCAGTTTCCTCATCTGTAAAATGGGACATGACCATGCCTATATCATGCAGAGTTGTGGAGAGGATCAAGTCACGTGACACTCACGAAGCTCTTTGCCAGAGCCTGACACCATGACACAGCACATAGCACAGTCTCTATTCAAATTTGGTCATTACTGATAAGGACAACAGCAGTGTCATTAGATTGAGTGAGTCACTTCCCTTCTGGGGACCCTTATCTGTAAAGCAGGGGTAAGACTTGTTTTCTATGGGGCTCCTGGAGACTAAAATTAGAGGACAATGGACATGAACATGGACTTAACTATGAATTACTCCTAAGGAGTGGATCGGGTCGCTCCGCAGGGGTCCGAGAGGTCCCCCTGCAAGCAGCTCAGGTCCTCAGTGAGCCGAGCACGCATCACTGTCCTCGAGCATGCAGCTCGGGATCCAAAGAGGAAGCAGCCACACACTACAGCCCGCGTCATGTGCTGAGTACAAGACATCACAGAACAGCGTGCTACTCAATTAAAAGGGGCAAAATTGGACATATGTTACAATATGGATGGTCCCTGAAAACATACATAATGAAATACGTCAGAGAAAGACAAATATTGTAGAAGATTCTGCTTACAGGAGGATTCTGGAAAAGGCAAAATCGTAGAGACAGCAGGCAGAATCAAGGCTACCAGGGGCCAAGCGAAAAGAGGCAATTATCCTTCAGGGTACTGAGCTCACACTGGGGACCATGAGAAGGTTTTGGACATAGACAGTGCTGATGGACACAGACTTGTGAACATCTTTAAGATATTATTTACTGGTCAGAGAGAGAGAGAGAGAGAGAGAGAGAGAGAGAGAGCGAGCACAAGCAGAGGGAGCAGCAGGCAGAGGGAAAAGCAGGCTCCCCGCTGGGCAAGGAGCCCAGTGCGGGACTCAATCCAAGGACCCTGAGATCATGACCTAAGCAGATGCTTAACCGACTGAGCCACCCAGGTGTCCTGAGAATTATGAACGTATTTAATGCCACTCAGTTGTACACTTACAAATGGTTAAAATGATAAAGATTATGGATGTTTAAAAATCCACAGAAATCCTCAAAAGGATAAGCAGTAGCTCCTTAGCTACTAAAGGCAGAAACATGAACAAATGTGTCCCCAAAGGCTGGTTGGTGTAGCAGCAATGAAGTGGGATTCTTCCTAACCTCCTGGTGTGATGGAGAAAGACTGCCACTTCGGGCACTGAGCGGGGCGTGCAAGAATCTGGGAACTGGGCTAGGCAATATTCAAACACTCCCGTGGAAACACAATTACATTATTTCTTACTCCTGAACACAAATGGCTGTAATCAAGACTGCTTCTTTAAAAGCAAAAGGGTGTTTGGCTTTGATAATAACTGATTCTTCCTAACTCCTCTGCTGATGGGGAATGCATTCAGCAGTCTTGCCCCGGTTTTAAACTCATTCCCGAATTGCTCACCTTAGGAGCAGAACCAAAGCTTCTCATGCAGGGTGACTTTCCAGTCCAGTATAGGTTCAGGGGAAAGATAAATGCATTTTCTCACGTGTGGGCAGGACTTCAGTTGGTACTGTGAACCAGATTCTCATATGGTGTGATTTGCCACCCCTACTTGGAACTCTTGAGTCTCCAGACACACTGACGTTCTTGCTATTCCTTGAACCCGCAAAGCCCATCCCTGCCCCAGGGCCTTTGCACTTACTGCCCCCTCTGCTGGGTATCATCCTCCAGATATTCACATGGTCCTCCCTCCCTTCCACATTCACATCTCTCAAGATTCAAAGGTCTCCAGAACGCAGAGGCTATTTTCCAACACTAAAATAGCACCCACCCCCTACCTCCTGACTCTCTCTATCCTATTTTCTGTTCTGTCTTCCTGCAGAGAATTCACATGTGATACACAATGTTAATGGCCTCCTCCCCTACCTCCAATTCCAACCACCAGAATAGAAGCTCCAGGCAGACAAGGGCTTTGTTTTGTAGACTGCTGTATCCCCAGAGCCTAAAATAATACTGGCTTGTAAAAGGAGTCAATACATTTTTTTTAAATGAGTATAGGAAAAATATTAGGTTCTGCTCTCGGCACACCATTCTTCATATTGATGAGAATGCCTCGCCCCAGTTCCCCTAAGAAAGCAATGATTTGTTTTTCCTTTGACTGAGAAGACAGCTGTAACCTCCTCATCGCATGCTGCTCAAGCCACATTAAGTGTTTTCTGAAGTTCGATAAAGTCTGCCCCCCTTTATAGAAAACAAAAAAGGTTCTCACAAACATTCGGTGCTTGAACAAATACATGATACGTGCTATATTCGTACAAGGGACTATTATTTGGGAATAAAAAGAAATGAAATGCTAATACATCCCGCAACATAAATGAAGCTTCTAACATGATGTGAAGTCGAAGAAGCCAGACATAAAAGGCCCTGCGTCATAGGATGCCACTTCTAGGAAGTGTCCAGAACAGGCAAATCCATAAAGACAGAAAGTAGATTAGTGGTTGCCTAGGGCTGGGGGCCTCCAGGGAGAGATTGCGAAACGCTGGCTCAGGAGAGCAATTTCTTTTGGGGGGGATGAAAATGCTCTAAACTTGACTGTGGTAATGGTTGCCCAACACGAGAAACAGACAAACACCGATGAATTATGTCCCTGAAACAGGTGAATCGTAGGGTGTGGGAATTAAGTGTCCATCAAGTCGCTACCAAAACAAGCCCTGACAAATCAGGTTTGTCGCAACACGATTTCACACGTGTGGCTTAAAACTAGCAGAACACACTCATGCATCTGGGTCTGATACAAATTTCTAAATTAAACACAAATTAAATACCCAAATAAATTCAAAGTAAAGCCGTTTGGGTCAGAGAAGATCTTGTTATCCTATCACTGACCACCTTGCCCCAGTTCTCTTAAATCTGGGGCACACACACTCGGGGTGATCCTCCGCATCGTGACCACCAGGATGGTCCAGGTGCCAACCCGTCGGAAGAGCCGCTGGAATTAACCAGAACAGGCCCCGGTCCCAGCAGTAACGGACAGGCCCACCCGCACCCCCAGGAGCACGGCTGTGCAGAGCCCCGCCCTCGGCCGCAGGCTCCACCCACCAAACCCACTTTCTGCCACTTCCCTCTGTCCAGACTACTGCCCAGGTCAGTCACCCGTCACTGCTCTCACGGCAATTCATTACAGGCGGAGGATGAACTTTTCTGTCCCCACAGTGTGTGACGACCACGGAAGTAGAGCCTGGGGCCAACTCCAGCAGACAAACACCGCTGCGGATGGTGCATCCGTTCACGGCACAGGGGCAGAGGGTGGCCCTCGGATAGTCCGGAACAGGCGTAGGTGACTTCACTAGGATCACATGGAAACACCGAATTTTAAAATTCTTCCAGAGGATTCTCAGACCCTGGAGAACACACGTATAGATTCCACGAGTGCCATGGAACCCCTTCCGAGAAGCCCTCATCTACAGACTAAGGAAAAAAAGCAACTAATGCCCAAAGCTGATGAGGTCTTTAATAGCGAACCTTGATCTGTGTCCCTGCCTGATACACACTAGTTAGGAAGGAAGGGAAGGGGGAGCCTGGGCGGCACAGTCGGTTGAGCATCTGACCCTTGATTTTGGCTCAGGTTGTGATCTCAGGGTCCTGGGATCAAGCCCCATGCTGGGCTCTGCACTCAGCAGGGAGTCTGCTTGAGATTCTCTCTCTCCCTCTCACGTTTGCCCTCCCCCCACCTCTCTAAAATAAATAAACCTTAAAAAAAAAAAAGGAGGGGAAGGAACTATGATTTATGGAGCACAATCCACATGCGACAGGCTTTGGTCAGTGCTTTGCAGGCATACATATAACCGTAAGATGCATCTGCCAAGACGACAGCCCAGTTTTACTGATGATTAACAAAGGCCAATGGGGTAAGAAACTTGTCCCGTCATTCAGGCAGCAAACAGGACAGGATTTGAGAAGACAGTGTCCTGGCCCCCCACTAGAGCACCTCAGTGAAGGGGTGGAATCTTTCCAATCCTTGCTACAAGCCTAACATTCTGGTCCTATGCTGGGAGGCAGACAGGGGACACCCTTACACCATGAGGTCCCCGACCTGACCTCCAAACCCGGTGACTATGGCACCTTTGCATGGCAAAGGGGGCTCTGCCCTGTCATTCAATTACAGGCTCTGAGATGGGGAGATTAACCTGGACGGTCAGGGGAGTGCAGGAAGGAGAGGCCCGTGTACTAACAAGGGTCTCAGTGAGGGAAGGGGGAAAGCAGGAGGGTCGGAGCAGAGGTCACAAGGCCGGGAGCTGGAAGGGGGTCCAGGGCCCAGGAATTCAGGCCACCTCTAGAAGCTGGAAAAGCGAGGGCACAGATTCTCTCCTGGGGTTTCAAGAAGGAAAGCAACCCTGCCAACCCCTTGATTTAAGCCCCATTTCAAAAATTTTGACCTCCCGATCTTTAAGACACTAAACTGGACTTGTGTTAAGCCCCTCCATTAGCAGTCTGTGTTAGGGCAGCTGGGGGGAATACCGGGGCCATGCCAAGGGAACAAGAGAGGGGTTTGCGTTGTCACCTACGCTGTTCCGAGGTAGACGTGCCAGCTCTGAACTTGAGAAGGGAAGAATTACTGACAGAGGAACACGTGATGCGGCGGGAAACCACACAGGGAGAGGGTTACAAACGGGGGGATGGGGTGCCCTGGCTGACCGGTGGCGGGAAGCAAAGGCAGCAGGGACAGGAGGCCCTCGCAAGGGACGAGGCTGCCCCACACAGCCCGCCAGCCCGCCCAGGACCGGGATGTTCTCCCAAGACAGCACCCAGGGCCACTGCATGTTGGGGTTGTTACCCCTTGAGAAAAAGTTTCTGGAAGCGTCAGCAATACCAGAAGGGACCTGCGGGAGAGGGGAGGGCTTGGCCTTCCTGGTCACCAGCCCATTCTGTTCAAGGCCACGGAGCCATGCCACTCCTGAGCAGCCACATCTGAGAAATCAAGTCACCACTAGACAGAAATCTCTGATCCCATCCTGGGCCCCTGTGAACGCTGTTTGCAACGTGGCCAAGAGTTCAACCAGTCCACAGCCCGAGGAGCCGCAAAGGGAGACAACCATCTCTGAGCACATCTGGACGCACGCACACAGAGAGCTTCAGGTCCAGGCTGCTCTAGCTTCCGGGAGGCTGCACCACGGTCTACCGCAGGGATCCGTCCCCTGGTCTTTTCACAGCCAGAAATCCAGTCTTTGGCCACAATGGCAGCTGTCTGTCCCCTCTCCAGCACCAAAGGCCCAGCAAGATGCCTCTCCCCTTCACCACCTGAAGTTCCCCTTCTAGAAGCTACAAGAGGTTCCAAAGGTGAGGAAGTAACAGAACAGCAGGTGCCACGCTCGAGCCTAGCCTGGCTCTCCTCGGCAGAGCCCAGAGCATTCCTCCTTCCCGGCACCCCCTCGGCGAAACCTCCTCAGGTTTCTCTGCCGGATGCTCACGTGGTTATCATCGAAGATTAGTTTTCTCAGTCACTCAGGAAAAGTCCACTGAGCACAGGCTGTCATGCAGACAGACTGCAAAGTCACTCGAGTGTTGCAGAGGGAGGGGCGAGGTGCCCAAGAACACAAGAAGGGACAAAATGACCTGCGGGGGGTGGAGAGGCGTCCCCCAAAGAACTGAGGTTTGCACTGAAATCTACAAGACCCTGGCCTTTAAAAGGACTTACATGAAGCAGCGTGGTGTCTCTCGGGGTATTTATCTGCATTTACAAAATGCTTTGAAACCCCAAAGAAGGTATAGAAATGATACAGATGAATATAAATATCCCTCTGTGGCTTACAAAGTATCTTTTCATGCATCATCCCAGATTTGACAACAGCACCAGCGAGACAAGAAGTATCATCCCCTCCCTTTTATAAACGAGGAAGCGGAGATGAACGGTTACACCTTCCATCAAGAAGACTCAGAGCCCAACTCTCATTAGTCCTCATTGAGAGCTCTAACTGCACAGCGCTGCTTTCCCAGGGAAGCTAACAAGTACAGGGACAGGGACTGGCTGGTGATCATGTTGGGAACAAAAGACATGCAAATCATAGCAAATATTTGCCTGCTGCATTCCCCCCTATACACAGCAGGCACCGGGGGCAAGGCCAGCAGGCCGGATCCACCCTTCCCCTTCCACCAGAAACCTGCAAGCAAGCAGCCCCAGTTCGAACCAAACCAATCCTGGGCTCACACAGAACTTGCCTCGACTTTGCCTGCACGGCTCGGGGAGGGTGGCCCACATCCCCTCCTCTCCCTTCTTCTTCTTCCAGATGGCACCTGCTCAGACACCGGGATCGTTGGTAGACAACAGGCAGGACAATCAGCCAGCGCTGGCTTCCGGGGACTATAAACTTCCCTCTTGCCTGGATCATTCCAGGCATCAGAGGATAACATGGGAATCCCCACCCAGGCAGATGGGGGGGAAGGAGGGGGAAAGGTTCAGGACCAGAATCAGAAGGCCGGCTGAGTTTGGTCTGGGCTCCCCCACTTGCTTTTTTTTTGTAGACTACAAACAAGGCACGTGGGGTTGGGGGAACAGGCCCCCCAAGATGTCCGTGTTCTGACTCCTGGAACCTGGGACTGTGACCACACGTGGCAATAAGGAAACTGCAGATGTGACTGAGAATCCCGAGATGGGACGATTATCCAGCATGATGACCTCCAGCCAATGACTCTGTGCTTTTAAACGAGTCTGTGGTGACTTGTTACAGTAGCAACAGCAGACAGAGCAGGAGAGAAACTGAAGCTTGAGTAAGACAGACCACAGAGGGAACGGACCACGGTCCCCTCGGCCTTGGGCAAAGGGGCACATCCTGAATGAGCAGACAAGGAGGGCGGTGAGACACCCCAAAACCACGGCTACCCGTGACTGCCGTTCCTTCCAACTCAGAAGGACCCCAGAGCACCCTAGAATTCATCCTCATTGGGCAAATGCACAGAAGCGGTCTGAAGAAAACGAAAAGGCAAACACCGCGCAGGGACCTCCCCGGGGCCTCACTCTGCAGTGGTGGAAGGTGCTGGGCCTCTGAGGACCCGGGTCCTCCTCCTGTGGGCCTCACTGTCCCCTGGGAACACCCAGCGGACAGAGGGAGGAGCCACAATCCCTGTCGTCCCAAACAACGAAGCCCGTGCCAGGATTCCGTGGGCTTTAAGTGCGGAACAGACCAATTTAAACAACTCGATTTGACTGGGAAACCATTTAAGTCACTCCCCAAAAGTCACGCGGGAAGAACTCCCGGACTCTGCAGTGACGGTCAGGCAGGAAGTGAGGCACCTGGGGCCCGGAGAAGGCTGTGACGGGACGTACTCCCGCGAAGCTGCAAGTCCTCCCTGAGCCGTGACATGCTCAGCGGGGGGGTGGGGGTCATCGGATGCCACGGTCTCCGTCTAATCCCGGCCTCCATCTCCGGAGCCCACAAGGCTTCCCTGTCTCCCCAAACTGGGCCAGATCTTCAGTTACACACTTCCTAACTTCTTGCCCCTCGCCTAATAACTTAGTTATTCATGTGCTTGTCTCGTCTGTGGCCAAATACCAGCACCAACGGGCAATTCGGATGCTGGCGAAGCGTACAGTGCACAAGAAATCACTGCAGAGTGGAGGAACGAGCCGATGCGTGTCCGTCCTGCTGGTGGACAGGAAGCAGAAAGTGAAAGGCTACATTCAGGAGAGGCCTTCTAAGAAGTCCTGACGGGTCACCCACATATGTGCCACCCCATATCCAGGACGGCATCACACGGAAGTTACAGCCATACAGAACCCTAAACCCAGTCCTCGGAAGCACAGTACAAGGAACCCCCAGGCCCTGGCATGGGCAAGTTCGGCCAGGAAGACTCCGTGACAGCAGGCAGCCTGGTAGCCCACCACGAATGCACGCTCTGCCTCCCAACAGCCCCCCCCCCACCAGACAGTCCCCCATGCTTAGTGGTTCCCACCCCAACAGATCCCTTCCAGAAAAGGAAAGCCCATCTACTGAAAGATCCAGCACCAAGAGGGCACACATTACTTAAAAAAAAAAAAAAAAAAAATCTTGAAACCCTTGTGTACCATGGGTGAGAATTTTAAATGATACAAACATTATGGAAGATAATACGAAACATTAAGAATAGCTTTGCCATATAATTCAGCCATCCTGCATCTGGGTATAGATCCAAAAGAATGCAAAGCAGGATCTCAAAGAGATATCTGCACATTCATGTTCATTGCGGCATTATTCGCAACAGCCAAAAGGGAGAAGAGACCCAAGTGTCCATCAACAGATGAGTGAATAAAGAAAATGTGTTAATTATATACATACAATTGACTGCTACACGGTCTCATAAAGGAAGGAAATCCTGTCACATGCCACAGCACAGATGAACCTCCAGGATATTATGTGCAATGAATCAAGCCAGTCACAAAATGACAAATACAGTAGGATTCCATTTATGAGGTATCTAAGCAGCCAAAATCATAGAGACCAGAGTATAAAGGTGGTTGCCAAGGGCTGGGGGAAGAGGGAAAGAGAACTGGTGTTTCATACAGAGTTTGTTTTACAAGAGGAAGAAGTTTTAGAAAGATCTGTAGCATGATGTGAACGACGCTACTGAACTCATTTAAAAATGGTCACATTTAATGTTGTAATTTTTAAACATTAGTTGAAAAATCTTGAAAGCACATTACAAAAGGAAAAAGAAAAAAAAGGAGGAAAAAAAAGACGCCCAGAACAGGTAACCTGAATTTTAAAAGAAAATCTATACGGTCAGAGAACAAGTGAGAAATGGGGGTGAAGGGGCGAAGATGAAGAACACAGGTCAAATCAATGAAGTCCACATACTCAGTGCAGTCGACCCCACCGTGGGAGCTGGGGAAGGAAGAGGGGCCCATATGCCTGCTGCAGCCCCAGCCCTGAGGCTGAACGTGAACCCCCTCGGGCCAGTCGCTTCTCCCTCGTGGGCTTCCCTCTGTCTGCACCACCCCATCCCCCGTCCCGTGCAGAGCTCCGGAGAGATCGGGGAGACTGGCACGTAAAGGGCTTGGCAAGGCCCCCAGATGGAAGACGCCGTGATCCCTGTCACAGCGGCGTCTCGGAGGACCAGCCCTCTGCGCTGGCCGCGCTGGGAGGCTGTGTCTTCGGATCTGCTCGAGCATCCAGCCGCCCAAACCCCCAAGCGTCCTGCCCGACGTTGGCCTGGCACCATTCCACAAAGAAAGTCAGGAACAGTCCTTCGCACAGAAATCCCAGGCCTTGGTTCTCGACGACTGTAATTACAGCCAAAAGAGCTCTTTTGAAAGGAGGAGAAGCAGAGAAAACAGCAGCCTGGGCCGAGCCGTGAATTGGGGGTTTCGGGGTAAAACACACACTGAGAGTGCTTGCTGTCATGACGGCCTGTCTCCACAAGGGCCCGGCCAGCCAGACCGAGCAGCTTCCTGGCCCCCGTACTTCTCCCTCTAATTGAATGAGCCGCTCGCTCATTAAGCACTGGAAGCAGGTCACAAGGACGGGAGCTCCTGGCACACGGCCACGCGGGCTAACAGGTGACAAGGGCAGAGCAGACAGGGCCGCTCCAGCCCTGCGGGTCCCCAGCTCCCAGGGCATGACCAGTCCAAGCGGACACCCCAGCTTGGGGAGAGGTTTTCTGCACAGGGAACGCTCTGTTCCTTCTACAAAGTGGTCTTTCTGCCGTGGGCTCCCTCACGAGGGAAGTCCCCCATCCCCACCCTTTGGTTCACCAACTGGGCACACCATCGCCCAAATCCGCCTCCAAGAGCCAGGTCACAGGGGGTCGGCCCTGTGCTGGGTGTGAGTCCCAACGCCGCCTCCTGACAGCAACTTGACCTAGAGCCACTTAGTGAACCTCCCCAAACCTCTTGCTTCCTCACCTACAACGGGTGATAAGACCCTCACCTCGTCTAGAGTAGCGGCAAATAATAGATAATAAATTACTTCTACACTAAAAGGCCACCTGAAGCACCGGCACGGAGGATGACTCCTGACAGCTAATATTAACAGAGATACGACTCTAATTATGATAAGGGTATTAATGACAACATATTTCCCGCATTTTAGTCTAATAGGAAGGAAAGAGGGACGTTTTTGGTGAAACCCCAAGGACGCGCCAGCCCCAGGTCCAGGCCGGACGGCTGCAATGGTGTCACGCTCGGTGAGAGCAGTAGGCCCCCAGCTTGGGGAAGCCCCACCCGACACCCCCTAGCCCAGGCCGCCGCAAAGAGGTGGGGCCTGTGGATACACTGAATGGCAGACCCGAAATCACAGGGACAGAGGATCTCACGTGGCCTCTGGAGACCAAGTGGGGAACAGCACTCGGCCACATGCCCACCACTTCCCAGACCCTGGGACTCCTCATGACTCCTCTGAGCTTCCATTTAATCTAAAGAACGAGGGTAACAAGATCCCTACACCACAGCTCGCCGTGAACGTTGAATGAACCCATGTGAAAGGGCTTTGAAGCAACTCACTCCCATATCCATGAGAAAGGGCACTGTTGTTTTTAATAGTTTTGACAAATTCAGCTTAATAAAAAAAATGCTTAAGGACAAGGACGATCAAAGCAGTGAACAGGTTATTTTAATTTTTTTAGATTTATTATTATTATCACTTACCCTTTTTTATGTTCAGTTAGCCACTATATAGCACCTCAATAGTTTCTGATGTAGTGTTCAATGACTCATCAGTTACGTATAACACCCAGTGCTCATCACAACACATGCCTTCCTTAATACCCATCACCCTGTTCCCCCCTCCTCAACCCCTAATTTTTCTTTTTTTTTTTTTACAGTAGGCTCCACACCCAGCATGGAGTCTAACATGGAGCTTGAACTCACAACCCGGAGATCAAGACCTGAGCTGAGATCAAGAGTCAGATGCCTCACTCCCTGAGCCACCCAGGTGCCCCCAAAAAGTTACTTTAATAAGCTATTGAGCTGCTCAGAGAAACAGGAGCAAACATACTAATTTTCCTCCCCAAATTGCTGTCATTGAACTGAGATTTCTGTGGATGGGATGAATTGGGTGGAAGTAAAATTGGCAAAAAGCCAACTGAAGCTCCCAACATCTGCTATAGGTTTTCTATTTAGATAGTAGATGCTTCCGGAGACAACGAGCCCAAACCAGGATGCATCCAGGATAACCGATCCAGCCACCTCCAACACCCACTTTCTCCAAGAAGTCCCACAATTCCACTCGACCAGTCCCAAACCTCCCCTTCGAAATGTACAATTTTAAAGTAGCTTCTATTTCAATGAAGGGCACACGGACAAATTCCTTCACTGTGATCAGAAGACAACTTAATTCTTGTTCAATCTCTGCTCTGTGTACCAGAGTCAGAAAACAACAGGCTGGAATGTTTACCAGACTCTGTTAGAAGATCCGCAAAATTCCAGAAGAGAATGTACACATTTCAGAGCCTAAAGCAACTGACCATGGAAATTTTGCTGAAATCCCACCATTTGTCCTTAAAAATTCAACTTGACCTTCTTATATACCACAATAAATTGCTTTACTTTTTTAATGTTTTGAGCCAATTAACTACTAATTATCATTCTCCCTAAAATCTGAATAAACAAAGATCCTTTGCCATTCTTGCTTAGTCCCCAGAAGATCCCACACATCCTCAAGGTACATGCATCTCCATTCCAGAAGCAACAGGCCGGGGGCTGGGGGGTAGAAGAGTGCCCCTCCCGCCATCACATCCTTCTTAACCTTGGCCTGAAATCAAGATCAACCACCCAACCCGGAACAGCTGCCCTGGAGGGTACAGGGAGAGGGGTCTGGGGTTTGAAGTGGGCGCAGCTGTCCACTCTGGTACCCCCAGCACCACCTCCAGGGCCGACAGAGAAGATTCTAGGCTTCTGAGTCTTCACAGCCCCCCTCTCCAGCCACTCACCCGGATCCGGCGCATGGCAGCCACGATCTCCACTCGGCTGTTGGGCCTCGGCACGTCCAGGCTTCCGACGTACTGCAGGGAGGAAGCAAGCACTCAGTGAGAAGAGGACGGCAAGGGTCCCTGGTCACAGAATGTTAGCAGAAGGACATCCAGCTAAGCTCCCTATTTTGCAGAGGAGGAAAGAGCCAAAGGGGTGCCTTGTTCGGAACGACTTCTAACTTTATAAAAAGCCGTTGAACAAGAAAGCTCTGCTTCCTCTCCCATCCTGCTCTTGATCAAGTGCAACGGAGCCCGGTGTCCCACCGAGCAGCTCCCGAACCAGAAAGAATCGGCTATGATCAAACTCCCACCACTGTCTTTGGGGTGAGGCACTTTGCCCTGGTCTCATCGGCAAAATGGGATTTCAGGAAAGATCCAAGGAGAGCAGGTATAAATCTCTTACACAAATATACTTTGCTTATATTAAAGTCTCCCCACACACACACGAAAAAGGAATATATGCTTTTTTTCCAATGAATGGCACTTCAGTGAGTTAGCCCTGGGTGTTCTAGAGACCTCACTCACACACTTGCCTAAGTTCCCAACTGGAGGAAAGGAACACTCTAATTATATTTTATTTAAAAATGCAATCTTCTGAAACTTTTTTTTAATCTCCTAAAACTTTTGAGTTATTTTTAAAACCAAATGACATTCAGGTTAATGTTTAATATATGGATACTTCCTCCCAGGATGCTATTCAAATAAAGCAGAAATACACAGAGCAAAAGAATAAAGTCCTGCCCCCGCCCCTGATAGTTTGACATTCATCCCTGTGTGTGTGCTGATGGACAGATACATTCATAGACACAAAGGAATTTATTTTATGTAAAGAAGGCACACTCTTCATATGGTTCTGCATGTTGGGTTTTTTGATTTGTTTTTTTTTATTCTAAATACAACTTGGGCCTTTGTGTCGGTGCATTACCCATGATGGCTCCCCCACCAACAGACGCCTCCCCTGTCACTAGTAACACTGAGCCCATGACCCCGTCACCTATAGAGCCCGGAGCTCATCCAAGGCGCTCCGTAGGTTGGACTTCTACGAGTAGGACTGCTGGATCAGAAGTACAGAAAGATCTTGAGATCCTTCCTTAGTAGGATGAAACAAGACAAGAAGGAGGACATTTAAGCACATATGACATCAGTTCCTCATACGCGCCATCCCGGTCCATACGGACCTATTGGGTCCACCTTCCCTTTTTATATTCAAATGATAGAAAATAGTCTGGGGGATGTCCTAGGAATTCACAGCCCCCAAATAACTTAGATGTCTACCTAAGCAAAGACTGCATTGATAGAAGATTAGAGGACAGTCATCCTGTATTTCCTGTGGTCACGGGAAGGGAAGGTTCTTTCTGAAATTTGGAGCTAAGGCCAGCCCCAGTAAGGAAGGCTCCAAAGGCTAAATACTGCAAAGCATTTCCCCCAGGATGGCTCCAGTCTGCGCGTCTACCCTGAATGAAGCACAATCCCAGCAGCCCGGGCTGAGCGGTGGGCACGCTGCCGTCTGGGCTCAGGACGGACGGCGCCCCTACAGCGCGCAGCCCCCACACAGTGTGCAGGAGCAGCGCACCTGTTGATAAAGCACCTGGCAGTGTGCGCAGGTACATGTAGCCCCTGGATCGAAGAGAGTGATCCGATTTCAACACGGTTGGGGTTTCTCCCGTCTGAGCTCTGCTGGGGCCCTGCGGCATCCCTCAGCACGTTCATGACCAACACATTCCAGAACGACACGAGGCCCAGGTCTGTGACTGTCCGACGTCACGGGAGCTCCAGCAGTTTCCACACTCCCGGGCCCGGGCCCCGCGGGCCTGAAGGCTCCTGGCCGGAACTCCGAGCACTCAGACCTTCAGGGGCTCGCGTTCCCTCAGCCATTACGTGAGAGCCAAGAGCTCAAGACCTAGCAAGGTCACTGGTAACAGGCTCGCCTGCAAGTGAGCCCGGCTGCGCCAGGAGGCCCTGCTGCCCAGGGAGACCCACTCCTGAGCTGGAACACGAACGCCCAGAGGGGACCTGTTCCTGCCCTGCTACCTCCACCCCACCCATCTCTCCCCCTCCGGAAGGGAGGTGTCTGGGCGGAGAACCCCGAAACAGCCAGGAAACGTGGGGGGCAGGGAAGACGAGAGAGGAGACGCGGCTTTCGGGCTTTGGACAGGTTTCCTTAAAAGGAGCTCCCATGAGGACGCCCAACCTTCTCACCTGCTAGAGCCTCCTGCACGCCATCCGCCACCCGCCATGCTGGTTACGTGTGCACACACACACTGCACACCTTCACACACGTGCTCACACACCACACATGCCACGTGCCCCACACTCCTCTCACACCCCCAGGGTCATCGCACCCACCGACAGCTTACAGCCCATTCATACCATGCACACCCTCATTGATCGGCCTTCTGCCCCAGTCACAAAGTCCTAAATCCGCCTTTCTGAGAACCTGTCGGGAGCAGGTTACCCACTGCAGGTGCCCCTTAGGGTCAAACATTAAAAGGAAAGCCGAGGTGTGGTTATGGTTCAGCTCCACATCTGGTCACAAGCTAGAGAGTCACACTAATGACGTGAGTCACAGCACAGAACCACGGTGCCGGGGGAGCAGAGGAAGGGTCACGAAGCCCCCTCCTCGCGGCAAAACCAGGCCGGAAAGTCAACACTGCCCTATGGGCAAGTGTGGCCTCACGACTGCCTACGTCAAGCACGAGGCATGAGCACCTACACAACGGACTTTAGTCCATCGGGGTCTCGATCTAGAGACAAAGCGAGTGCAGGGCCCAGTCCGAGCCCAGATCCACCTGCTAGAGGCTGGTCCTTACAACCGCTCGCCTTCCGTGGCCAAGCTTCCCATCATTTCTAGGGCGAACCGGACAAGGCCCTCCCACGCTACTGTGGAAAGCTGGCTCCCGGGCCTGGACTTCGTCCACCTGCTGAGCTAACAACCTTTCAAGATCCATGCTTCTGTCACCTGCTGCCTCGACCACGCAAAAGCCTGCCTTTAGCCAAAGGCTGACGCGCAGTGACGGGTCCTCGCCCAGAATCGGCATCCCCTTTATCTCCCGCTCCTGCAGGACACTGGCTGCCGAGGCTCCTGTGACAACAGACCAGGCCGGCTCCAGGCCTAAAAATCAAAGCAATCGTTTCCAAAAGGGAAACTCATGTTCTTTCTCCTCCCCACCCCCACGCCGCGCTCCTCACGTGGGCTTCTCCACCTTGCTTAACAGCCCCCAGAACATCCACTAGTCCGGCTGTTCAAGCCTGAAACCTGGGGGTCATCCTGGAACGAGCTTCCCCCTCCCCACTCCCCCTTCCCACCCTGCGGCTACCCCATCCCACAGAACCCTCCCTTCTGACTTCATCTACACAGTTTCCCCTCCACTGCCCCCAGGGCCCCTGCAAACCGCTCCCCACTTGCCTCACCCCCTTAGGACCCCTGCACGCTTATGGCCAACTGCTCTGAAGAGGCCCACCGGAGCCCTTGGCGTGGCTCCCACTGCCCCCCTAGGGAAGCCTCCCGCAAGGCCCCCCAGTTCCCCTGCAGAGCATCACACAGGGCCACGTCCAGGACTTCCTTGCCCCTGGTGACCCGCATCCACCTGCCCGGCATCCTCCCAGAAGGAACGTACCCATCCCTGCGCTCCAAGGCGGGGCAGGAGAGGCCTGAGCCCTGGACTGTGACTGGGGCTCCGGCATCCGAGGCCACAGCCCCCTTCCTCCCATCAGCCGCCCCAGCCTGTGCGGTGCCCCCGCTGTGACTCGGGGACTCCCCTGACTTCCGTGCCGGCACCTGAGCTGGACCCCAGCCAGACGCTCTTCCGGCAGCACCCGCCACTCCTGGCTCCCCAGGAGGCAAAGTACATCAGCCCTTTCTGTTGGCAGATTCTTAGCCACCTGGCATTCGGGAAGACTTCTGCAGGATTCTGTAGGCATCCCTGCTGTGGGGCGTCTCACACGGCTGCTATTCGGAACATCTACCACAGAGCTTAAGGGGAGAATAAAGGAGTTTTAAAATATCCAGGCCTACTTCTGTCTCATGAGCATCCAGAAAGAAGGAAAAGAAACCCAAAAAAACAAAACCCTAGACGGAAGGTGCAATTTGTAGTGGGTAATCAAGATAATGTGATCACCTGTGTGCGTTTTATCTGCGGCTTCATCTTCCAGATAAGCAAGAGGCAGCTGCAAACAAGGTTAAGCCAGAGGACTTCGGATATTTTTTGTGAGTTTCTGCATGACCTCAGCCTTGGTGCTAGATTAGTACCTCCCGAAATTATATTCATTTTCTCGCTTCCACTTTCTGGAGATTAACTCTGAGACACACTGATGAACTGCCCGGTACGCAGGGTCTCCTGGTGCGTGACCCACGACACTAAACAGCAGCAAGACTTAACAGCCACCCGTGGACTGGCCAGACGTTCTGCCATCACCTTCTTCAGGAACTCCCTTTAATTTACAAGGTTTCTGTCAACTGTTTTCAGACACCAAAAAAAATAAATAAATAAAGAATCGCACACACAAAACTGATCTAGGAGTCAAAAATAAATGTATCAGATGATCCTGCCTCCGATAATGTTGGAGGAACTGTATCACCAGACTAGGCCTCCGACAAGCAATAAATATGATGTCTGGACAAGATTATCAAAAAACAAAAAAACAAAAACAAAAAAAACCCCACCACTTTGCAGAGAGTGTGCAAGGAGTAAACTGAAAAACTAGGATGTTAATTAATTGTAACGTATAATGTATCAGTATTGACTCAATTGTCCCAAAAGCACTGCCCTAATGCAACATGCAAAGAGGGGAAAGAAACCATGTGTGTATGGGGGGGGTGTGGGGGGCGGAGGCAGTAAGGGGTATACGGGAACTCTGTCCTTGCCTCCCACCTTTTCTGTAACCTGAAAACATGAAGTCTGTTACTTGAAGTCATAAAAATCAGCTTGAGGGCACTGGAGAGACACCAAGAACAGGCAGGCCTTGGCGGGGAACCATCCCTGAAAGGAGGCGACTGCCCGACAGGAGGCTCAGTTTGGGTCGTTTGCACAGAACCAGCTGGCTGGAGCTCGGGCCCAGGAGCCCAGACAGACAGCCCGGGGGGTCTGGACACCAGAGAGGGACAGACAGAGAAACTGGAGAATGCGGGACAGAGATCCCCAATAGAAGCGGGCCCCCCAGGGTGACCCCCAGATCATGTCAACCCCAGCCGGGTCCACAGGGGAGGCTCCAAACAACACATGTGTGGGGGAGATTCCAAGGAGCCCAGGAGAAGGCGGCAGCTGTGCCCCTCAGGAATGGTAGAGTCAGGATTTAAGACAAGCCACATTCACCACCATGGAGAAGGAAAACGAACACTCTTCAGAGGAGAATAGCAGAATCGTGTGTCGAAGGGCTGTTGAAGCCCTACTGACTGGCCGGCATGGCCACAGGGCCACGTTTTCTGGGAAGCAGAAGGATGAGGGCCCCCATAAAGGGGTGCAATGTAAAGGTCCCTAGATTCTGCCTTCCCAGCTCTGATCTTCTGAAAACCACACAGTTAAACAGCCTCGGCCCACGGCAAATGCCACATGAGATGCAGGAGGAAGCCCCTCCTGCCAGAGAAGGACAATGGGGCCCCAAGCAGACAGCAGAACGCAGAGGAAGGGCTTGATCCCCCAGCTGTTGGCCTCCTTGCCTACATCTGGGCCAACCGTCTCCTCTCGGGTCCCAGTCCAGCCTGGCGTCTATTCTGTCCCCCTGCCTACCTTCCAGTATCCCCCCGGTTTCCTGGCCCTACTGTGTCCTCTTCTCAAAAACACAGCCAAGCAACCTGATACGCTGCTGGAATCTAGAACCACCAGTGAGGGGCCCATCTGAACTAGTCCCTTAACCAATCCTGTCCTGACAGCTTCAAAAAACTTAGAATCAGGGGCGCCTGGGTGGCTCCGTCGGGTGCCTTGTCTGCCTTTGGCTCGTGTCATGTGGTCTCTGCATCCTGGGATCAAGCCCCATATCAGGCTCCCTGCTCATCGGAGAGCCTGCTTCTCCCTCTCTCTCTCCCTCTGCCCTCTCCCCTGCCCATGCTATCAAATAAATAAAATCTTTTTAAAAATTTTTTAAAAATAAAAACTTAGAATCATAGAAGCAGAGGTTCCTTCCAAAAGGAAACTTAGGAAGCAGGTCCAAGAAGCCATCACAAATGAACCATTAAAGAGGAGGGTGTACAAAGTACTTGGTGGGGTGTCCTGCCAGGCCTTCCTACACATTCACCATCAGGACCCACCCACGTTGCTCCTTTTCCCACTCGGCCTTTGGTTTCCTTCCCCGCATTTTATGTGGTCTGCGGTTATGGGCTGTGCTTCAGCCCCACGGTCATCACCGGCCTTCCCCGGGAGAATGGGAGCTCCTGGAGGGCCAGGACCTTGCCCCCTCCGTCCCCATCCCCCCAGCCCTCAGACCAGGGCCGGGCCGAGTCAGACTCAAGCATCTGCCGAGTGCAGGAGGGGGCAAGCGCGGCCCGCACGGGTTAGGCGGCCTGCCCAAGTCACAGGCGGCCCAGGGCAAGGTCAGGGCCAAGCAGCCCCCTCGCCCCGCTCCAGGTTGGCGTCGCGGCTGCAATGGGAACGTTCTCCCCCAGCCTCAGAATCCGCTCTTGGTGCACAGCTGAGCGTCCAGGCCGAGCGGGATTATGAATGTGACCTGGGTGAAAGTTCTCGCCTCATTTAGCACCGAACAAAGCAGCATTAACGGCAGGCAGCGGCCCCCAGATTCCAGGGCACACACTCAGCCAATGACCTTCTACTAACCGCTCTGGGGGAGGGGAGGAAAAACGTCGCCTCGGGGTGTCACCCGCCCCACTTCTGAGGCCTGCTCTGTGGTCTCCAGGTGCACAGGTGCGCGGGAGGGGGCACAGGGGGTTCGAAGTACTCACGCGGACATTTACCAGCGTCCTTACCCCTGACGGCAGCGAGGCAGAAGCCTCGGGGCAGGGTCCCCCCACCCCTCCTCTCCCTATGCACACACACACTCAACCAGAAAAGCTTCCAAAACGCTTGAAATGCAGCTGCACACCACGTCTTTATTTAT
Organism: Ailurus styani; assembly: GCA_002007465.1. Taxonomy (NCBI): domain Eukaryota; kingdom Metazoa; phylum Chordata; class Mammalia; order Carnivora; family Ailuridae; genus Ailurus; species Ailurus styani. The sequence continues at coordinate 638,062 of LNAC01000762.1, forward strand.
TTGTAGTCTAAGAGGAAAGAGGCATTTATATTTCTTCCTCTCTCTCCCAGCCCATCCAAAAAAGGAAGTACTATTTGAGGGCCATCTGATGTGACTGTGTCACTATTGATCAGGGGCTCAGCGGGGGCCGATGAATGTGCCGGAGATCACAGCAGAATCCTTCCTGCTCCTCACATGAAGGGGCTGGGTGCAAAATCATCGTGGTGACTTGTCTTTATGCTAATGCCATGCGCCTCTCTACAAGGGACAGAGGGTCGGACTGAACCACCCAGCAAGCCCATGGGGAGGCTCTTTGGGATTCTTCTAGTCCATTAGTGGAAGCCTAGATGGGTTGGCCTGATTATTTCTCTTTATTATGAAGATCTGAGGGATCTAGGGAAAGGGGAGAGAAAAGCCGTAAGTCAGGAAAACCACCGGCTCCCGAATGAAAGCCTCTGCTCCACATGAAAACCTGGCTCGCGGGCGAGCAGCAGAGGCCAGGAAGCACGTTCTGCTCTGCCCATTTGGGAGGCTTCTTTGGCCCGTGGGTTACTTCTCCTCTGGGGTGATAAAAAAGGACATGGGGGGGGGGGTTTCGCAGTGACAGCCAAGCAAAACACTGGCCCAGGCTATGTCCTAATTAAGTCACCAGCTATAACACAACCAGGTAAACCAGGAATGGGAAGATGAACAAGACCACGACATTAGAGGAAAAGTCAGACCCCAAGGACAGAGCGAAAGTGGCCATCAAGGGCCATTTGATCCAAACCTTCATTTTACAGAAGACAAAACTGGGGCTCAGAGAATCGAAGCCCAGCTGTGAGGGGCAGGATCAGAACCCACGTGTGTCTCGCGACCGCCCTACCCCCCACTCCCATATAGAGCCACAGGGTGAACACAGTCACTGCCCGCCAAGGCCTGGTTCACGACATTGAACTCAGGCGGAGCTGGATGAAGAGGCCTGTGCACGGGCACCCGAATGGTCAGAAGCTCAAAAACAAACCAATGAACCACCGCAGGGCAAGGGTAAAGGGACAAGGACTCACTCTCAGACTCCTCCAAGGACCTTGGGGATGGAACTGGGGAAATACAGAAGACCCTGGAGATGGTGCTGGAAAGAGTCCCCTGATTCTCCACATGAAGACAAAGACATTCACCCGGGGGAGCACCAGCATTCTGCCCCGGCTGAATTCTAAGTATTTAATCTCTCCAAGCCTTGGTTTTCTCCTTGGAACACAACCAGCATCTGAACTGCCTCAACGTCCAGGTTGTCCTAAGAATCAAAATTAGATAACCCAGATGAAAGTGCCATAGTTTCTAAAATACCACATAACTGGCATGCCTGAGCAGCACAGTCGGCGAAGCGTCTGCCTTCAGCTCAGGTCATGATCTCAGGGTCCTGGGATCGAGACCTGTCTCAGGCTCTCTGCTCAGTGGGGAATCTGCTCCCCCTCCCTCTGCGATCTCTCTTGCTCTTGCTATCTCTCAAATAAAATCTTTTCTAAATAAATAAATAAAATAGCACATAACCACAAAGACAGGATATTCTCTGTATCATTATGTTCTTGCTTTATGGGCCTACAAGGTGTTGAAGACACAGAATTTGTAGCTTTATAATAATTGCCTCCTAGATTCTCACAGACTAATGACCAGTCAAAGCAAAAGGTGATCCAACATGTCATGGAGTCAGTGGAAGGCAGAATCAAGAACTCAGTTCCAGGGCGCCTGGGTGGCTCAGTTGGTTGAGTGACTGCCTTCGGCTCAGGTCATGATCCCGGAGTCCCCGGATCGAGTCCCACATCGGGCTTCCAGCCCCACGGGGAGTCTGCTTCTCCCTCTGACCTTCTCTTTTCTCATGCTCTCTCTCACTCTCTCAAATAAATAAGATCTTTAATAAAAAAAAAGACAAAAAACAAAAAAACTCGGTTCCACGGGCTCAAACAGGAGTGAGGAGTGGAGGAGGGATCGCCAGGAACAGAGAGTGTGCCCGGGCCACATGGACAGCTGACAAACACCCTCAACCCTGCACCAGGAACAGCCATCACACATCTCCCTCCTGACTGACTGAGCTGTGACCGTCCCAGAGGCGGGAAGGCAAGAGCTCTAACCCACTCATCATTTATCAGCATCATGGAATAAAACCCCACAACCGAGTAAAATTTCCAGGTAACTGGCAGGTACCCCCATTGAAATACCCAAGTTTTCTCTATTTTGAACGGTCTTGAGTAGAATCTTCCTAAAATATATTATACTCTGCCGCAACAACGGAGATTGTGTAAGCTAGAACTGAACACTTTTCTTCAGGATTCAGAATAACCATTAAATACCTCATTTACTGTGTAAGTCCTATGGCAATGAGAACAGGCTCTGAATTACTATTATGCCTTCAGAGTCCTTGAGGCTGATTTTAGAATTGAATGCTTCCTACACTGTTAGTGGCAAGAATGGTAACAACAGGCTATATATGCTTCTGTCTTTAACTGTCCCAAATACTCAAGAAAGTACTAGCAAGACAAATCCACCCACCTATAAAAAGGATTATACATGGTGACCAAGTGTGATTTATCCCAAGAATGTAAGGTTGGCTGAACACAGGACAGTTAACATACCACTTAATAAAATAAAAATCAAAAGCCATTCAACCAATCCAACAGAGAAGAAGTATTTGGTAAAATCTAATACCCTTTCATGATGAAAATACTCAACAAACTATGAATGGTAGGAAACTTCCTCCATCTAATAAAGGGTAATAAACCAACAAATGAACCCACAGCTATTATCATCATCCTTAATGGTGACAGAGTGAACGTTTTTCCCCTAAGATCAGAACCATGTCAAGGAGGTCTGCCCTTATCACTTCTATTCAACATGATCTCGGGTTCTAGTCAGCCAATCAGGGGAGAAAAGAAATAAAAGGCATCCAGATTGGAGAGAAGTAGCCAAACTACCTATCTATAGGTGACATGATCTTGTATATAAAAAATCCTCACACACACACACACACACACACACACACACACACACACACTCAGATTCAGTGAAGGAGTTAAAAATGAAAGTAAGAGAAACGCCTGCCTGGATGACTCAGGCTGCTGGGTGTCTGCCTACGCTCAGGTCATGATCCCAGGGTCCTGGGATCCAGTCCCACATCAGGCCCCCTGCTCAGCGGGGAGCCTGCTTCTCCCTCTGCCTGCTGCTCCCCCTGGCTATGCGTGCGCATGCTGTCTCTCTCTGGCATATGAATAAAATCTTTTTTTAAAAAATGAAATTAAGAAAACAATTCCAGGGGCGCCTGGGTGGCTCAGTGGATTAAAGCCTCTGCCTTCAGCTCAGGTCATGATCTCAGGGTCCTGGGATCGAGTCCCACATCGGGCTCTCTGCTCAGCAGGGAGCCTGCTTCCTCCTCTCTGTCTGTCTGCCTCTCTGCCTACTTGTGATCTCTCTGCGTCAAATAAATAAATAAAATCTTAAAAAAAAAAAAAAGAAAACAATTCCATTCACAATAGCATCCAAAGAAATACTTAGGAATAAACAAAAGAAGTGTAAGACCTATACACTGAAGCTTACAAAACACCTCCGTAAAATTCAAGACCTAAATCAGCAGGAAGACTTCCCACGTTCCAATCCATATTCATGGATTGGAAGATTTAAGATGGAAACACTTCCCAGTTCATCTACGAATCCAATGCAACCTCTCCATTAATATATATATATATTTACCTACAACCTATTTATAAACTAGCACTTCTAACATCAAACACGTGGGTTTTCCACACCAACTAATCCTCCAGTTCTCTGCAAACGACAACTGGGTGCCCTACAATTTAATTCAATTGTGACATTCAGTATTCAGAGTTAGCACATGTGCACAGTTTAAGAGTTCAGCCCCACGAAACGGCCCCCCCACTTCAGAGGCTGGTCAGAACTCCCGAGCCTCCCATACTTCCCAACCATCTCTAAGTCAGGGATTCCCATGATCCCCTCACAGGTCCAATAATTTGTTTTAACAGTCCACAGAACTCACGGAAACACTTCAGTTACTATTACCAAATCATCACAAAGGATACACAAAGGATCATCACAAAGGATCTGGAAGAGCCAGATAAAGAGGGACACTGGTATGTGGGAAGGAGCATAGAGCTCTAGGAAGCCTCTCTGGGCAGGTCACCCTTCCAGCACCTCAATGTGTTAACCTACTTAGGTGCTCTCCAAACCCATTGTTTAGGGTTTCTGTGGAGGGTCCACTGGCCATTGAGACTGAATTCAATCTCCAGCCTCTCCCCCTTCCCCTAAGGTCAGGCTCAAAGTTCCAACCTTCCAGTTACATGGCTGGTGTGTCTCTCACAATCAGCCCCCACGCTGAAGCTCCTAGGGACCCACTAAGAGTCACTTCGTTAACGTCAACTCAGGGTAAGGTTGAAAGAGGCTTCTCACGAACAATGAAAGATGTTGTTCTCACCCTTCTCGTTGAGGAAATTCCAAGTGTTTTTGGGAGGTCTGGGTCAGGAAGCAGAGACCAAATAGATACTTACTGCATTACGGTATCACAAAATCCAATCAGTTTTTCTTACAGAACTTGATGAGCCTATCCTAAAATTCACGTGGAAATGCACGGGATCCAGAATAGCCAAAACAGTCTTGGAAAAGAACAAAGTTGTAGGCCTCGGACCTCCCAATTCCAGAAATCACTGCATAACTACGGTAAACACTACAGGGTGGTACTGCTGCAAAGCTGGACATAAAAATCAATGGAATAAAATTGAAAGTCCAGAAATAAGTCCTTAAATTTATGGCCAACTGATTTTTGACAAGAGTGTCAAGACAATACACTGGAGAAAAATATGGTCTTTTCAACAACGGTGCCAGGACAACTAAATATCCACACGCGAAAGAATGACGCTGGGTAAACACTACTACACACTACCACACTACTACTGGGTAAAGTTAACTCAAAACCTACCACACATCTAAGGGTTAAAGCTAAAAATTCTTAGAAGAAACCACAGGAGTAAATCTTCATGAGCTTAGATCAGGCAACGGTTTCTTAGGACACCAAACGCACTAGCAGAAGAAAAATAAACTGGACTCAAAGTTAAGAACACTTGTGCTTCAACGGATACATCAAGAAAGTCAAAGGACAACTGGTGTAATGGAGAAAATATTTACAAGTCATATCTGAGAAGGGACTTTACCCAGAATACAAGTCTAACAATAAAAGACAAACAACCCGCATAAAGAATGGACAAAGGATATGAAGAGACATTTCTCCCCAAAAAGATAAATGGCCAATAAGCACGTAAAAAAATGCTGAATCATGAGTCATTAGGGAACTGCAAATCAACGCTACAATGAGATGCACTTCACACCCACCAGGATGGCTAAAATAAGCCCCAAAATAACAAGTGTTAATGAGGATATGGAGAAATTGGAATCCTCATACCTTGTGTAAAAAACAAAAACTAAAAAACAAACAGTGCAGCCACTTTGGAAAAAGGTTTGGCAGTTCCTCAAAAAGCGAAACAGAGTTAACATGGGAACCAGCAACTCCACTGCTAGGTACACCTCCCCCCCACCAAAATGAAGACCTAAGGCCACACAAAAACTTGTCCACGAAGGCTCATGGCCGCATTACGCCTAACAGCCCCCACCATGGGAAAACCCCACATGTCCATCAATGGATGAATGCATAAAGAAAACAGGGCATATTCATATATTATTGTTATTATTATTATATATAAAAAAGGAATGGAGTGCTGATACAAGCTACAGCATGGATAAACTCCACCATGATGCCAAGCGAAAGAGGCGAGTCACAGAAGACTCCACATTATAGGAAATGTCCACAACAGGCAAATCCATAAAACAGGAAGTAGATCAGCAGATGCCGGGAACTGGGAGATCAGTGATGGGAGTTTTCCTGTGGGGAGGGATGGACACAGCCTGCCATTCCACAGTGGTGGTGGTTGCACAATGGCGTGAACATACTAGAAACCACAGAGTTGTACACACTTGACACAGTGAATTGTATGGTATGGAAATTTATCTCAATAAAACTGATCTTAAAAACACACCCACGAGAAATAACCGTCGTCCTTTTGATTTGCTGTGGACAGGAAAGGAGAATTACCACCCAGCTGGGTTCTGAGTGAGCTTCCGAAGTGCTCTAAGGCAACACAATGACCCTCCCCGTCTACTCCAGCTGCTCAAACGCTCTTCTGGATCCTTCTGCACTGCTATCATCTAGATGCTTAAATTCATCAGATAAAGCATTCCTAGGGAAAAAGCGAGCTGTAACTGTCCTGAATTTTAGTTCTCATTCGAGGAGATATATTTCCCACCCCCAAAGAACATGCATTTTCCCCCACGTTGTACGAGTACAGCGATCTCATTTCCTATTCCTACTCTCCGGTGCAATAAAACGAGCAGCCCACGAAATAGATTATTTCTGTCTCAGGCTGAACCTTCTCAAGCAAAGAGTCCCTATACCGTGACATTTTTGGGACTGCTTGGGTGAACCAGGCTCACTAGGGGTGATCCCAAAACATAGACAGCACTAATCTTCTAGGCAGGAATGGGTTTTTAAAAACACAGCAAGAGAAAAGATAAAATGATGTATTATACATTTTGCAACTCAGAAATTCCAATATTCAAGACCATGACTGAAAGGGGAGGAAAAAAAGAAAAAGGAAAAGGTCACGCCGTGATGAGATAAAGAAAAGGAAGTAGATTTCAGGTTTGGAAGGGACAGTAAACATAGATCATGTTGCCTGACAACCCCCACCCCCAACACGCACACACCTACACCTGGAATTTCTTTCAAATTTATATTCAATTAATTAATGTCATGTATTAGCTTCAGAGGTAGAGTTCAGTGCTCATTCCATCACATGCCCTCCTTAATGCCCATCCCCCAGTTACCCCATCCCCCCACCTCCTTCCCCTCTAGCAACCCCCAGTTTGTCTCCTATGATTAAGAGTCTCTTATGGTTTGTCTCCCTCTGATTTCATCTTTTCTTCACTCCCTTCCCTTATGCTGCTGCTTTATTTCTTAAATTCCACGTATGAATGAAATCATATATCTGTCTTTCTCTGACTTATTTTGCTGAGCATAATACACCCTAGTTCCATCTGTGTTGTAGTAAATGGCAAGATTTCATTCCTTTGGAGGTCCGAGTAGTACTCCACTGTATATGAATACCAGACCGTCCTTATCCGCTCCGCTGCCTGTGGACATCTGGGCTCTTTCCCTAGTTTGGCTCTTGTGGACATTGCTGCTACCAGTGCTAGGGTGCAGGCGCCCCTTCGGATCGCTACATTGGTATCTTTGGGGTAGATACCTAGTCGTGCAATCGGTGGGATGCAGGGTAGCTCTACGGTCAACTCTTTGAGGAACCTCCACACTGGTTTCCAGAGTAGCTGCACCAGCTCGCATTCCCACCCACAGTGTAGGAGGTTCCCCTTTCTCCGCATCCTCACCAACATCTGTCGTTTTCTGACTTGTTCATTTAGCCATGCTGTCCGGTCACACCTGGAATTTTTTTTTATTTGATAAAAGGACTTTTATTCAGAATGTATAAAGAACACTGACAGTTCAATAATAAGAAAATAAGGAGCCTAAATTAAATATACTCAAAATACAGGAATAGACATTTCACCTAAGAAGTTCTATAAGTAGCTAATGAGCACATAAAGAAATGTGCTTAGGATACTAGTAATGAATGTGGATATTAAAAACTTAATAGCAACACTCTTCTTTCTTGTCCTGCGAACTCCAGCAACCTTTATTTCTCTGGTCTCTAGGCTCCTTTTCAACTCAGGGAGAATGCCAGGATGGGTCTGTCTGGAGGTTCACTGCCCTGCAACCTAGAAACATCCTCAAGTCCGTAAGCTAGAGCAGTCAGAGAGCAAATCTCATTTGTTTCCCTCTTCTCAGAGATGACTATCATCCATTGCTGATGTGCAGTGTTCATGAAAGACATTTTATAAGGATTGTTTGTTTTTTTAGTTGTTTCAAACGGGGTGAACAGAACCAATAGGAGATGTTTGTTTCTTTATTACAGAAATAGACTCATGCATTTACAGAGGCTGAGAAGCCTTGCAACACACCTGGAATTTTAATCTCTTCGGTAAATGCCTGCCATGTCATCAGCCAGCCTATGCTTAAATACCATCCCTGATGAAGAGCTCACCACCTCAGACAACTGCTCAGTGAGAAAGGGCTCCTTGCATGGCAAGCAAAAATTGGTCTCCAGAAGGATTCAAACTCTACTCTGTGCCCGGCAGCCAGAGGCCTTCTGTTCCGCGAACCACGGCTCTTCTGATCTTCGAGTTGAAAGGGCATCATGGATGAGGCCCCGCTGCCCCCCGAGAAGAGCTGTCTCAGGCGCGAGCAGCTGCCCCGAGCACGGCCCCACGAGTGCCCTCCGGCAGGGCAGAGGGGGCGGCTGAACGAGGGGTGAGGAGCAACAAAGTACGCGAGAAGGAGCCAGGGAGGGACCCCAGAGGCGCCCCCGAGGGCCAGCTGCCCGGCGAGCTGCTCCTTCCCCCAATGCCGACCGCACCCCGAGCGGCAGCGGGCGCGGGAGCCCCAGGCACCCAAGACCCTCGGTGCGAGGCTGCCCTGGTCTTTAATCCGCGCGAGACGGAGACCACGGGTCCCGGACCCTCTTTCTCGTACAAGAGCTGAGAACACAGAGGTATCATGCACTTGCCCTCTGATCCAGGAGAAATAATGCAGAGACACACCAGTTAGTACTAAGCACCAGGGAGGCAAAGATCGTCTCTGGCGACCTCTCGCTTCTTGTTTTCGATCCTCTCCCTCCTCGTCCCAGGTACCCTGCATCCGGCCCTCCTCCCGGGCAGCCGCGATCCTTTCCCACGGCTTCTTCCCCTCTTCCCTCGTCCCCACCAAGACATCCCCGTTCGGTGTTCCGAGTCCCCCCCCACTCTACACGCGGCTAACTAGTTACATCACTAACCCCGCTAGGACAACACCGGCAGCCAACGGCTGATTAACTAGCCCAGCCAGGTGACGCGGTTACCTTCGCAGCACCTCGTGGAAACGGAATATCCTCACGTGCTTGTCACCAGCCAGGGTCTGCAGGCCTGAGTATCGGATCAAGAGAGTGGGTATCTGGGGACAGAGATGCCTTTGACTAAAGCCTTCAAATCACAAGGTGGAAGTTTCCGTCTCTTCTGCCCAAGGGCAGGTGGTGGCTCTCCACGGAGAATTCAAGGCTGGAATTATGGACTCGTGAGGGAGGTAAGCAAGAACCCAGGCTCTGGAGTCATATTTGAATGAGTATCTGGGCTTCGGTTTCCTCTTCTGTAAAATGGGACAGAGTCTCCCCTCCTTGAAGAGCCACCACAAAGATTCAAGGAGATAAAACACACAGTGCTCAGTTTTTACCCCTTCTCAGCTCCCTGTAGGTCAGTTCTCCCCCTTATACTTGGTTCACTCATCAGTGGTGAGTTTTATGTTTGATTCTTAGATGAACTGTGTCCTCCCCAACTAGACCGCCATAATGAGGGACCACAGCGGTGATCGCCGCTGCATCTGAACCCAACACAAAGCCCGGCCCCTCAAACAAATGAGCCCTGGTAGCCTCTCCTGTCAAGCAAAAACCTTTAAGATGTTTTTCTTTTACTACCTCTAGGTAATCCCAGTCTGTTATGCTTGTATCTAACGACCCAACGTCCCACGGTGATCACCCAACCCTCATAGCAGAGTAATTAATCACAACCACCACCCATCCTCCAGCAAATACTTCTGCAGTGATGTGTCAGACAGGGTCATCCAGGTAATCTAGAGAAAGCAGGAAGTCTAAGGAATCAAGAGTCATGGTAACAATTCCTCTCACCAAAATGAAGAGAAAATGATAAGCCACAAAGATAATCAAGAAGTCCAATTGAAGAATCCACAAGGGGAGCCAGTGAGCCAGGAAGAAAGGAGGGGAACATACACTGTGGAAACTGTGTCCTGGAGAGAAGAACTGATGGAAGAGAAGTGTAAACGCAGAGAAGAAATGATGGAAGAGAGCACCTCCAGAGGCTTTCTCCCCCACCTCCTGTTTTACTCCAACTAGGCAAGAAACTGATGTCCAATGATCAAGTGTTTTGCACGATGTCATCCAGTTAGCTACAGAGTCCAGGTGAGACTATGATCTAGGTGTCCTGGCCTCCAAGTCAATGCTCTAAAAATCAGAGGACAGAATCAAATGAAATGATTGGGCAGTCCCAAACCCCAGCTCTGCCTCTTTTAAACTGGTCTACCAATAGGAGTCAACTGGTCAACCTCTCTGCACCTCCTCTTCTTCATGGGAAATGGAACCTTGTGGGATTATCAAGGGAATTAAATCAGACTGTGAGAAGAGTATGTTGTAGCTCATCAGACCGCTAGCCCTTTATTAGAAAGTTCCAGAACACAGGGCACTCGGGTGGCTCAGTAAGTTAATCATCTGACTGCTGACTTTGGCTCAGGTCATGAGCTCAGGGTGGTAAGATCAAGCCCTGAGCTGGGCTCCACGCTCAGCATGGAGTTGGCTCTAGATTCTCTCTCCCTCCCCACCCCACCCCCCAAATAAACAGATAAATCTTTGGGGGAAAAAATAAGATAAAGAGCATGTTTTATTTGCCAAAAATCAGGGAGGCAAGAAGAGACTGTTAACAGTGGGGGATAATAAGGAATGACCAAGCTCCATCCTAACAAAGAACTAGGTTTGTTAAGGATTGACCTTGAACAAAATACAAATGGAATCAGGTTACAGAAGAGGAAAGTGGTCCAGGACAGGGACAGAAGGCTTTGCAGGCAAAGGTCTCTCTGGGACATGGAGAAATGCTTTAGAAAACAAAAGAAAAGACAGACTCTGCCAAACCTGGCCTAAAACCTGAACTTCATAAGCCACACTGTTTGCTTCCCAGTCTGAGATGCCAACAAAGCACAGCAAGTGTTTAGATTTGTCTGACGAAAGATTTAAGGAGAAACTGGTATTTTAAGTAAAGATTTTTGTGGAGGTTCGCCTTATATACCACAGAGCTAAACAAACCCATTTAGATGTCCTTGTTAGTGGTCCACCTCATCCTTGGAGCTCCGGGAGGTTCAACGAAGAGAACACAAGGGAGGGAACGAGCCCAAAAGCCAGCCGGCACAGGCCAGAAGGCAGCCACTGGGGCAGAGGCAAATGCTGCAACAGGTGCTAAGCCAGGACGCTTGTCCACAAAGGAGCTTCTGCTGGTTCACCTGTCATGAGCTGCAAGTTTCCTGGAGCATGAACCGCAGGGGCAAGGGCGGTAGGGGTGAAGGTCAACCAGATGACTGACCATCTCAGTTTGCCTAGAGTGGTCCTGGTTTTAGCACTGAAAATTTCACATCAGAGGAATCCCCAGGCCTGGACAAACCCTATTCCTGTCCTGGTTGGTCACCCCAGGTGCAAGTGTCCCCTGCCCTGGCCGGCCTGGCATGATGGGAATGCCATTGGTGCCAGCAGCCTTACCAGCCAAGCACACCACCCCTCCTACAGGAGGGCCTTCTTAATGCCTCAGCTCCTGAGGAAAGCTATAGAAAAGGGAGAAATAGGAGTGAGCAAGACCAACCCCTTGGGATGTCTCGCAAGCACCATCTTGCCAGTTTCCAGGGTGCCCCCCGAAAAGTAGCACTCAGCCACACCAGCTTCTTCCTCTGTCAACTGTCCAGGAGTGGGGGTGGGGGACAAATGAATAAAGCAAAATGCTATTCAAGGATACAGCAATTAGGGGCACCTGGGTGGCTCAGGTCATGTTTTCACTGTCCTGAATGGAGCCCCGCATTGGGCTCCCTGCCCAGTGCAGAGTCTGCTGGTCTCCCTCTGGCCCTCCCCACCACTTGTGTTCTCTAATAAATAAAATCTTTTTAAAAACTTTTTTTAAAAGAACATAGCAATTAATAACCACATTAATATCAACGTATTTCTGTACAAATTCCAAGAACTATAAACCCTTCAGCCAATACCACAGTCTTATCCTGTTGGGCCACTCTTCCCACATACACAAAACCAAACCAAGGGAAAGCCACGACTCCATCATCACCACTGTCTCACTGACCTCTCTGGGCTTCAGCCTCCCTAAACAGGAGTAAAAATACCTGTTCTTCCCACCCTCAGTAGGAACAGAGTGTGTATGTGTGAGGCTCAATGGAGTGACTGACATGGATTTTGAAAAGCATAAAGCCCCACAAGAGCAAGAGGGGACACTGTCCTAATATGGTGGAAGTGTGGCACCAGGTCCCTGCCTGCAAGGATGGGGGAGCAGGAGGTACAACCAGAGGGAGAAGGTAGGGTAGAGCCAAACCAAATCACCAGACTTTCCGGGCAGGGGCCACAGACTCTGCCTTTCTACAGCCCTACGTGGTCCCAGGATGCACAGTCATGTGCTCTCACTGGGGGGACCACCTTCGGACACCTCTCTCTCTCAGAAAGGGAGAGGCAAAGGCAGTTCTTAAGACTGCGACCACAAAAAAAAAAAAAAAAAAAAAAAAGACTGCGACCACAAAGCATCACCAGACGGTTGGCGCTCTTGGTTTCCACTTTAGCAGAGCTCAGAGGCGGCCTGATAGAGTGGAAAGGGTCTACATCTCATCATCACATACAGACTGTGGGGTCTCGGGAGAGTGAGTCACCCTCACGGAGTGAGCCTCGATTTCCTCATCTGACAATAGAGAGAATACCTCAGTGAAGGCTCAGATGTGAAAATTAAGTAACATACGGAGAGCAGCCCGCCACATGGAAAGTCTTCTGTGAAAAGCTCTGACGTCAAAGGAAATGCTCGAGACCCCATGGAGTCCCCTCCCTCCTAGGGCTCACTGCCCTGCGGCCCCAGCATGGTCAGTCCAGAGATATGGGGCACTCAGAACACCTTCCGGGACTGTAGGAGGATTCACTAACAGGCTGTGGAGGCCACTAGTCTACTCGGTTGATAGTTTTCCTTCTGGAAAGATATAGAGCCTTTACCACAGGTTTATAGGACTTGGTGAAATGTGGCAACAAGACCAACCAATATGTTCTTGCCTTACTGAAAACACACTGCTTGATGGCCTTATCCAACCCCTGTAAGATGATCTTGTGAGTTCTGGCCAATAAAATGTGACTAGAAGTGACACGCACCCCCACCAAACCTGGTTATTAAAAAAAAAAAAAAAAGACTCTCACGGGACATCCTTGCTATCTTTCCCATTCAAGGAGTTACCGGTAAACAAGACGGCAAGCGTCTGGGTCCCCATGGAACTAAGGACTATGTGGTGAGAAGTGAAATACTGATTGACATAAACCACTGAGATTTTGGTGGGTGGTAGCCAGCCTCCAAGACAGCTCTAAATGACTCACCTCCTGGTATTCACACCCCTGTGTAGTTCCCGCCGAGTGTGAATAGGCTGATCTGAGTAACCAGTAAGGGGTGACAGAAATGACAGAGAATGAATTCTGTAGCTGGGTTTTTAAGACATTACCTCACTCTCTCAATTCACTCGCTCTGGAGAAACTAACTGCCACATCATCAAGACACCCACACAGCTCTACGGGCAAGTCTGTGAGGCAACAGCCAGCTCCAATTTGCTGGCCATGCAAGTACGCCATCTTGGAACTGGATTCTCCACTCAAGTCTTCAGAGGACTGCAATATCCTAAGAGACTTGGAGCAAGAGTCCCCCAGCTAAGCGGCTCCTAGAAACTTGACCCACAGAAACTATGTGACATAATAAATGATTATGGCTGCTTTAGGGAGCTAAATCTTGAAGTAATTGGCAACTAATACTCAATATATTCGTTGTATTAGCTGAAGTTATTTACCAAATCAATACATTATGTATTCAAGGAAATGTCCAATGCATTCTATTCCTTCAGGCTACACGTACCATTCAATGTGAGGGACAGAGAGTGGGCTCCACTGACCACACGAGCACTCCCGCTTACATGTTCTCTCTCTCTCAGATACAGAGATGCTTACATACACACTCCAAGCCAATCCACAGCTATTGTAACTTTCTTTCGGTTAAAGAGGGTGTTCTGTCTGTGGATTCATGGATGGGGAGGAGCCAGAACAACCCCAGGGGAAATGCCCAGTGTGCATCTCTAACACCATAGTAAGACAGAATCATGTGTGTATGCACACACATATGTGTATGTTAAGGCACGGGAGAGATGCAGAGCAATCATGGTGGAGAGAAGGCATCAGGTTTTTGATGAATGGGACAGCAGAATGGGAGGCAGGCAATAGGGTAAGAAGAAGAATGGGTTTAGAAATCAAGCACAAAAGAGCAGAAAAAGGTCCCCACACACCGACTTTAAGAAAATAGAGCTCTCCAATTTACCTCTAGTGCCCCTGAGTCCCTGGACCGCCCTCAGCTTTAAAGCAAAAAACAGCAACACACCATGAGGCTCCCAGACAGCACTCCTAGAGACCGTGGTGATGGGTACCATTAAATCAGATCAATAGCTATAAAAGCATCCAGAAACACATGCCAACCCAAATCCAGTTAAACTGCATGCAAAGAGCAAATCAATAGCATTGCAGAAGTGCAGAGGGACAGACAAATGGCTCTGAGGGGTAAGCAGGAGTGGCCCAGAATATGAACATATGGATCAGTGTGGCTGAGAGGCTGAAATTGACCAAGAAGAGATAGATGGACAGAAGATGTGAGAGAGGGCCCCACCCAAGGAGGCTCTTGAAAGTGCAAACCCTGCTGTGCCTTCTAATCGGGGGCAGGGAGGTGGGGGTGCAGCCTATGGGACAAAGTCAAAAAGGCGAGGAAGACAGCACTCCAACTTTCAGCTCCCACCTGTAGCACCAGAACCAAGAGCCCAGAGGACTCAGAGTAGGACAGAGACTCAGAGACCAAGTCCCAAGATGACCGGAATCTCGGAATCGTTATACACTTTCACATGAGTCACCCATTCCCCCATCAAAGCTCTGAGCTGCTGCCCTGTGACCTGAACTCTGGTTGGCCTGACACAGTCACCTCTTCCAAAAGTCCCAGAGTGTGTCATCCCAGGAAGGCCAACAGGCACTCCTCTGTCTGCTCAAAGGCAGCTCCCTTCACGCCAGCTGAGCAGCAGTTTAAGATAAAGACAACAAACACAACCCTCTTAGTATAGTTCTTCCACTAACTGGTCTCCTGAACTTTGGCAAGCCACCTGTCATCAGAATTCCCACCAGGAAAAGGTAAGGCATTTACCCACCTCTGCAGCACATGGGAGGGTGGGGTGGAAGTATCCAGAAGGCAGTGGGAAAACGAGAGAGCACGCCCAGCGTGTCATACCAGGAAAATAGAATCCGAGGTTCTAGTTTGACATTTTCTTTTCAAAATCTGCTGCTGATTCTGCTTTGCAGCAGGATATAGGGATTTACGAGACTGAAGCTCCATAAGGGAAAGAAAACGATCTTGCATTTCTTTTTGTGTCCAGCCCAGAATTAGAAGAGGTTAGATAAGAGTAAGGGGGTGGGGATAGAGCAATCGTGAGCCCGGATTATAGAAATCGGAATCAACACCATACTTTTTAAAATATTAAGCGAAGGATCCCCATCTGGTTGCCTTTGCACGCGCTATCTTCCTACCCTGAAATCCCTTCTTCTCCATTAAATTTCTTCAAATTCCACCACCTTCAAGATGCAGATCAATCTCATTTTCTTCCCTATACAACATTCCCCACAGCAGGATGTCCACCTCTGAAGATCTGGGGCATTTGTTGAGATCGATGTGGGTGGGCAGTATGAACCTGAGTCGTTTTCATGTTTTCACTTGCTCATGTAACAGTTTTCACTAGATTCCTCAAATCTTAAGGATCCCGGACTGCCTTCTATACCTAAATCATGCCCCCAACAACACCCAATCACGTATACACAGGGAAGCGAATACAAAAGGTTTTGAATTTAAAAGGTGTTTGGAGTACCCACTTCAAAAGTCAGTTCACAGTATTCCATTGCCTGGACCAATTTAAGGGACACAGACGAATCAGACAAGCCGTCCACCAAACGCACCAAGTTCATTTAGGACGAGGCCTTTGGGGTTCTAGAAAGCAGGTCTGTTCGTCACCGCTGCTCTTGAAATTCACCCACCCTCCCTGAGGCTCCACAAAGGTCAGAAGTGTCCCAGTCATCCTCATGCTTTAAGGCAGACCCCCAGATGGTGACAGTAATTGCCAAGTTACAAAGTAGACCTGGGTCTGCCCCCGCCCTGCGCAGACCTGGCTGTCCCCCTGGGAGATGTCGAAGGCTTCTGCTTCTCAGAGTCCAAAGTAAATGCCAGTTCTGCAGATAGAACAGGTGTCCCCCTATCAAGATCACATCCACAAATTCAGGACATTTGTACCAACTGTTCCTGTCCTCCAGGACTGGACATCTTCCAGAATAAGAAAAAAATTCATCTTCCCACGATTCCAAGAGCCTGTCTTCCTCCCTCCGCCGCGGCGGTCTATAAAAGTCAAGAGCCTTTGCAGACGCTCAGGACGCACACTGTCCTTGAGGGCCCTGCAGCCGGACATGACCCAGCCAGGCCGCCATGACCGCACGGGATAGAAAAACACAAAGACACCACACCGATCCTCTAAGCACCCAGAGGATGCATGAAGGACAGCCGTGTGCTAAGGTCACTGCCGCGAGGTTCTGGCTACAGAACACGGTGGCGGCACATGAGGCCAAAACCTAAGTCGGGCAGGTCGGGTCAGACGTCTGCGGCGCAGTCACGACTCGAAGGATGAAGAGCTGTTGTCCTGTGGAAACGGTGGAAGGCCGTTCCTGGCTGCAGCACCAGCATGCTGCACGCCCCCGAACCCCGAGACGGAAGGGCTGGCACCCACTTTGTTCAGATTGGTATGGCAGCTTCGTGGAGGACGGACTGGGAGGGGGCAAGAGGGCAGACTGGTGAGAGAAGGACCAGAACCAGAGCAACGCAATCCGGGCAGGATGAGGGGGGATCCGAGAGGCTGTAGCCTGGGAAACCCCGCAGAGGGAGCCGTTAAACAGGGAGCGGGGAGACCGATCTGGGAGGATGTTCAGGATCCCTCTAATCGGATGCATCTTCACGGTTCACCCTCTCCCCGCTGTCTCCCCTGCACAGCACTGCAGCTTTGTTTTGAGATTCATTATCCATTATACCTGCGCTCCCTCAGACTCACTCCTCTGATTCGTGTAATTGAGCGTAAATGCAGAATTGATGGCGGCATCGCCTGTGTTTTATCCCATTTAATTCCTACGATGTCCTTTGGAGCTGAATTCATTTTCCTCTTCCTTTCAGAATCCATTTCAGTTTTGTGAAGATGCCTTCTCTTCCTTCCCTCCTCCTTGCCCAGCTCACTCCGCATCAAGTTCGTGGGGCAGGATCTAGATCAGCTTCTGTGTTCTAGTTCATGCCAAGTAGGTTCTTGGCACTCGGTGAAAACTGGTCACTTCTACCAACCACAGAAATAAGAACAACAATCTATAAATCCCTCGGCTTCCCGCAGTTAAGAGGAATTAACCACACTGCAATTAAGGAAAGGCTCACGGCAAAGTCCCGCTCCTGCCGGCTCTGGGTCCGCGGCATTCTGGGAAAGGAGGGCAAAGCCTTTCTTGAAAGGCTGGAGAAAACATTTAGTTAGCAACTTCTCAATGCAGACAACAAGATTAAGGCAATAAATACCAGTTCCAACAAATTTCTTTGGTGGAGTTTTATGTAACAGTCCAATAAAATGCAAAGACCACCCAGTGCCACAGCAGAACGCTAACAACGTAAGTCACCAGATGGCTAACATCGAACAGATTAATCATATAAAATAATAAACATTAATAATTCATACTGTTGTCAGATTATAAAAAGGAGAGATTGTTCTAAAATCTCTTTCACATAAAATATCCCTTTTAGAACAAAAGAACAGCAAGATAGCATGACCTCATTTATAGATTTTAGGGAAAACTATAAACGGTCTCTGAGTTCAGACACAATGGTAACCAAGAGGGATATGAAATCTACTGGAGTTGGTTCTATCAAGGATAGATTAAGATGGGTAAGGGACCAACTATTTGATGGGATTGAAAGGTCTCCTGTGACAAGTTTGGAAAGTATAACCAAATGCGGGGTATCTAATAAAACAATGACTTGCCTTTGCTGTTAGAGTTTAGTTCAAGATGTCTAAGCTTAAACACCAGGAACATAGACAAATTCAGTGGACTCATACAACAAGCACACACCTGGAGAGTACTGTAGGCAAATGACTGCTAGAAACTGAACACAGACGGAACCCAAGCAATGGACCCAGAAATCTCAACCAACGTGTCATATCGTGATATTCCATCACTACTATCACTGGATCTCGTGGACACCAAAGTTTCAGTTGGGTGCCTAGTCAAGAGATCACAAAGGACAAGAAAAACACCTACAGCTCTGAGCAAACAAAGAAAACCAGGCACATTCAGGCAAAGCCAGAAATAGCAGAGAGCTCTGGTTTCAGAAGACAGATCTCTGCCCCATCACGGCACCCTGGGGTAAGAGGGGTAAACTGACGGGGTGTGGAGCCCAGGAGAGGTTGCTCACAGCCCACAGGGCTGAAACCAATATGGCGACAAGGGAATTAGGCGGTCATCGGCATATTTTACGCTAATGTCAGTTTCAGAACACATTTACCACCACTTCGCATATTACTTTAATGAGCTGAGATTGCACCGAACATTTATTAAGTGCTATTATTAAATCACAGTCATTCCATTCCCATGATCTCACATCATCGGGTAATTTGGTCTGAAGGTAATGCTCCATATTCCTCTGCACCTGAAGCTCAGGGAGGGAGCTCTCAGGAGGAAACTAGATTCTCTGCACCAAAGTAATTTCTCCTTTGAACTCACCAAGGTAGAAAGAAAATGATCGTACACAGTAGCATTACTTCACGTCCACATGGCCAGTCTCCCCAAACCTAAATCTTCTATCATGAGCCTCCCATGGGTCCCCTTTGTCAGGGGAGGCAAACATGACTTGCACCTTCTCCAACATCCTTCACCTCCTGAAGTCTGTGGGTGCCCTCACTTTCTGCTTGAAGGAGTACTGTTTGATGGAATACACCCAGCACCTGGCTGAGTCAGGTGGCCCATGACCTCCTCCCTCCCAGGGACTCGGTCTGGACATTTCCCACCACCCTCCACCATGATAAGAAGGTTCTGGCGCACCTTTTCACGCACACCCTGGGGTCAGTAGCTTGAGGACACACATGTGCCACTGCCCCCAAACTGAATTTCCTGATAATCACAAAGGACTTCAGGATGCAGCTCACAATTCTCAAGGTAGTTTCACGCCTGATTTTATTGGATCCTGCTAATAATCCCTATAGCACAAGCAGTGTTGCTGGCTCGATTTCACAGGTGAGGAGCCTGAGAACCGGAGAAGTGCAGACCCTTGCCCCAAGTTTCATAGCAGCACAGGACGAATAAGGAAGAGCACCAGACAGGGTGCTCTTTCTGCCTCTAAATCACAACCAAGAAAAAACAGGTGCCACCAGATTACCCTGGAACCCAGAGAATAGTCCAAGAGGCCTATAAAAAAGGCTGTTTCTGCTGAGCTTGGACAGCAACTAAATCAAATCACCTCTGAACGCTTTCCAACCTCCCAGGGAAATGTCCCTGCAAGGACATTGTACTTTGGGTCAGTCTGTTTACCAATATAAATGAGAAGCCTCTTTCCATGGGAAATCATAGACTTAATGGTTTCTGGCCCTTCTATCTCAGCCGCTAATATAATGAAGACCCTTATGGCTCTGTGTCCCCCTTCGATCCTGTCACTTGTCACTGTAACAGCTCTAATGCAATCCTTTGCTTATATATCTGCTCCCCACTGAATCGAGAGATCGCAAGACCAAAGCCCTCATGAATCCCCACACCTAGCGCCTAGTACAGATAAGCAGGCATCCAAATGTTCTAATACAAAATAAGCCCAAGTCCTGCGGGGACACCCTTCCCGCGACACTCACTGACCCCTGCCCACAGAAGGCTGAAGGGAAACTCCTCTGGCCTCAGAAAACAGTAAGACAACAGGAAAGAATTCTGCTTTGCTCACGACCAAGTCTTTTTCCAAACCCATTCCCCTAAGTCTCCGTTTTCTCTTTTCTGTAGAAAGACGGAGAAGGACTACATTTGTAGATGCTAACCCTGCTCTATCAGACCTACTGGAGTCCAGTGAAGAAAATTTTAACCTGCTAGGCTTCGGGTGGGATGTGAGAATCTCTGTTCTATACTTCCCCAGCTGACTCTGATGCTCGACCTCAACCAACAGACAGCATAGCATGTAGTAGGCACCGTGATAAGGTGCTGGTTTTACTTTAATAAAACAGACGTGACACTTGCCTTGTGAAGCTACCTTACAGAGCCCAGGTTGAAGGTCTGGGACTAGAAGATCCCTCCAAAGTCTCATTCTGCTCAACAGAGAGCGAGCCTCTGGAAAGGCCTGTTCCTGGCCTTGGACGTCATACCCTGATGTCAAACCACAGCAGAGATGGCCGCAACGCACTTGATTCTGTTCCTCCTATTCTTGGGAGGTGACAAAAACAGGGCTTTCAGCAAGTGCCATGTGCATATGGCGTGAGAAGCAGAGCAGAGCAGGTGAACTCTCATCGCCTATAACCCAAAGCTGATAAACAGCTCTCAGACGGCAACACAGACAGCACCCACTAGATGCACATCAATTCGGGGGGGGGGGGGAAAAACCTCGTGCCATCCCTCTGTGCTCCTGAGCACTGTGGCCTCAAAAGTTAGGAAGACCTGGGTTCAAATCCCAGCTCTGCCTCTTATAGGCTGAGAGAACCTGGACAAGTCACACAACCTCTCTGAGCTTTTGTTTTTCTGATCTACAAAACGGAGAAAACGCCACCTTCCTTCCAGGGTTATTTGGGTTTGGTTTTTTTGTGTGTTTTTTTTTAAGATTTTTATTTATTTATTCGACAGAGACAGTGAGAGAGGGAACACAAGCAGGGGGAGTGGGAGAGGGAGAAGCAGGCTTCCCGATCCCAGGACCCTGGGATCATGACCTGAGCTGAAGGGAGACACTTAACAACTGAGCCACCCAGGTGCCCCCCAGGTTGTTTTTATTGCCAATATCAGAAATAGCTACAGGCTCCTAGAACAGTTCAGTGAACGGTCTACTTTGCGAGACCTAATCCGGTGCTAAGATGTAGGAAGCCTAGCACAGCATCTCCACTGCTGGAAGGCTTATCTGCAACAACTCGGCCAATGAGTGTATTCCTGATGGCGGGAGGGAGGTCCCAGACCTCAAGGGACTCAGTTTAGATGGAAAGATAAATATGCACAAACCAAAGCAGAGTCCATACGTGCCTGACATGACGCCTCCATCAGGGCCAGAGAAACAGAGCAAGACTCGGCAATGGTCTGGTGGCTAAAGCAGACCTGGATATATTCATCTCGCAACGCCCACGGAGTGCCTGCTGTGGGCCCTGCACAGGCTTCCAAGAGACAGAACAGTTTAAGGACATGGGATCACCCACCCCGAGGAGCTCACAGGCTCAGGAAGACAGGCGTTCACATCGGAAGAGTTCTCCAAAGGCTGTACGAGCATGATGGTGTGTTTGTGGCAATGACCGGACACTAAGCAGAGAAGGGCAAGTGAGTGATAATAGCCGATCGGAAAGAACAAAAAGGAGGTCAGATGACAAAGGGCCCAGCTTATTCAATCAGGGGGAGGAGAGCTGGAGAAACAGTTCTAGAATGATCCATGGCTTGTGTGCCGCGGGCAAGAGGAAAGCGTGGAATTCTAAGAGACCCAGCACAGAGGCTAGAACGCTCCAATTCCACACACAGCCTCTCTATGGGAGCTTCGAGCACCTATGCACACACAGACAGCCACAAACACCAAGGGGAAAGCTTAGATAGGGACCCAAACACTGGGCATGAGCTGTGGGAACACTCACAAATATCAGTATGTCTGGCACCTTCAAGTCCTCGTGCGTCCCTGTGTGCAGAGTAAAAGCTAAAAAATCCAGCCAGGGGTTACGGGAGCCAAAGGAGACTCCCAGGACCGGGGAAAGAATCAATGGCTTCGTCAGGACCCATCCCTAGATGACTCAACAGCCACCCCGCCAAAGTAATCAGCTGACCCCAAAGTAATCAGCTGACCTGGAAGTCCCAGGCTGACCTCACCGACCAGTGGCTGATCCCTGGTGGCTCAAGAATCGGGAAGCTTGAATAGACTCTCTCAAATAATAAAAGGAAACAAGCTGAATGTGGAACAAACTTTTCCCTGTCTGTGCAATTCATATGCTGCATTGTATCAGTTAAGTTACACTGTAAATAGCATATACTCTTATCTTTTTGGAAAGGAGAGAAAAATCTTTTCCTGAAAATCAGGAAAATCTACCCCTTTTAAAGACAGATTACACATAAACTTCAGTTTGGAATACAAATTCTTTCTGAGGAGTTTTCATTCAGGGATATTGGATAATGCTGAGGAAAATGATCAATATTTAAAATACCACTGAATATGGGCGCCTGGGTAGCTCAGTCAGTTGAGCACCTGTCTTGGGCTCAGGTCATTATCCCAGAGCCCTGGGATCGAGTCCCATATCGGGCTCCCTACTCATCAGGGTGTCTGCTTCTCCCTCTCCCTCTGCCCTTCTGCCTGTGCTCTCTCTCTCAAACAAAGTCTTTAAAAAAACAAAATACTACTGAATATTTCATTCTAATAGGATGACCTTTTTGCAAATAAGCACAAGGAATGAATACTTCATGATTAGAATGAACCACAGGATAATAGATTGTTGAGTGAACTGAAATCAAACAATTCAAATGAACATGTCCCCAAAAGACAATGCAAAATACAAGTACCTAAAAAACCCCAAGTGTATATGGAATTGAAGTATATGATAAAGACAATATTACCATTCCGTGGTAGGGGGAGATTTACTTAATAAATAGTTCTGGGACTACAGAATGCATGTAGGAAAACACAAAATCAGATCTGTACTTTGTCTTGTATACTAGGACAGCAAATGAGATCTGAATGAAATTTTAAGAAAAATAAAAAACCATCCAAGTACTAAAAGAAAACATGGGTGAATTTCTTTACATCCGCCACATGAGAAAAATCTTACTATGCTGCAAAATCCAGAAGCATTAAAAGATAAATTTAACTATATAAAAGCATATAAACTATATGAAAGTGTAGCAGAAACAAAAATTTCTGTAACTATTTTTTTCAGTGTATTATTATAGTTATAGACACTTGTCCTTATTCTTAAAACATTTATCTAAATATTTAGTGAGAAAGTATTATAATTTCTACAACTGACTTTCAAATGGAACAGAACTGTATATATAAGACATAACAATATGGCAAAATTATTAAAAACTGGTGAACCTAGACAGTTTAGAGGTTCATTGTACTGGTTTTTTTTTTCAGATTTTTATTTATTTATTTGATAGAGAGAGACCATAAGTAGGCAGAGAGGCAGGCAGAGAGAGAGGAGGAAGCAGGTTCCCTGCTGAGCAGAGAGCCCGATGTGGGGTTCGATCCCAGGACCCTGAGATCCTGACCTGAGCCGAAGGCAGAGGCTTAACCCACTGAGCTACCCAGGCGCCCCTGTACTGTTCTTTCAACTTTCTAATTTTTGAGACACAAAAAGCTCGATGGGGCTGGGTGGCGGGTAGAGGCACACGACACCATAAATGGAATCAAAAGACAAATGACAAAGTAGGAGAAATGTTTGCAACAGATCATGAAGGACTCGTGTCCCTAAGAGACAATGAGCTTCTAAATTTTAGGGGAAAATAACCAAAACTGATAGGAAAAAATGGCAGGTGATATGAACAGTTTACTGAAAATAAATGCCAGTGGACCTTACATAAATTAACAGATGTTCAATCTCGCTCAAAATAAATGCAAGTTAGGGGCACCTGGGTGGCTCAGTCAGTTAAGCATCTGGCTTTTGATTTCAGCTCAAGTCATAATTGCAGGGTCCTAGGATCGGGCCCCACATCAGGCTCGGTACTCAGCAGAGGGAGCCTGCTTGAGGATTCTCTCCCCCTTCCCTCTGCTCTTGTTCTCTCTCAAATCTTTAAATAAATGCAAGTTAAAACTTTACAGCAATACTATTTCTCACCTACGAGATTAGCAGAAATCCATGTTTGGCTATACTGTTAACCAGGCTATGGAGAAACAGTCATTGCTGGTAGGAAGGTAAAATGGTATAATCTCTATAGAGAGAAGTCTGACAAAACCTATCAAAAATGCATATGCATTTACCCATTGACCCTAGTACCAAAGCCCCCCCAGGAATCTATCCCAAAAGCAAAAATGGCAAAATTATTAAATGATTATGCCTAAGACTACACAGTGTGACACTATTTGTAACAGCAAAAAATTAAAAATGATCTAACAGTCATTAGAAAATGAGTTGATAAACTATTCATCAGGATAGAATACCATACAGCTGCTAAGAAGGAAGGAGGGAGGGGAGAGAGAAAAGGGAGGAAGGAGAAAGAGAAAGAGAGAGAGAGAGAGAAATGAAGAAGAGCTCCGTACACTTGCATGGATGGTTTCCAGGATATATAAAGTGAACAAAAACAATCTGGAGAAAACAAGGTCATCACCAGTAATGGAACAAACCATCAGCGTGTGCCTCCCAGTAGGATGCACCAGGAGGGATACAACATCACTTCTCCAGCAGTTTTGTCCCAAATGCTAACCCCAAATCTAACCATCAGGAAACATCAGGCAAACCCCAAATAAGGGACATCTGCAAACTGATCTGTGCTCTTCAAAAATGTCAAGGTCATGAAAGAAAAACTAGGGAACTATTCCAGATCAAAGAAGACTAAAGAGACAGAACATACTATACCATCCTGGATTAGATTCTGACCAGAAAAAAAAATTATTTTATTGGTAATTAATGGTAAAAATTGCATAAAGTCTGCAGATAATGTGTGTGTGGATGGATGGATGGAAGGGAGAGAAGAAGTGAGATGAAGGGTAAATTACAGCCCTTCCTACTGTATCTGCAACTCTTCTGTTTGAAATTAATTCAAAGAAAAAAAATACGGTGAATGGTGAATAGAGCAGGTTCCCTTTCTTGTAGGGATTTAGGGAAGAGATGGACACAGGGACACATACACACAGATGACTCCTGAACAATGCAGGGGTTGAGGCACCAAACATCCACGCAATCGAAAACGTACGTGTAACTTTGGACTCCCCCAACACTTCCCTACGAATAGCCTACTGCTGACTGGAAGCCCTACCAGGAACTGTCAAATAACACATATTTTGTATGTGAAATTTTACATATTATATTCTTATAATAAAGGGAGCTAGAGAAAAGAAAATCTTAGGATAAAATACATTTACAGTAATGAATTCTATTTATCAAAATCCACGTATAAGTGGACCCATGAGGTTCAAATCCATGTTGATCAAGGGTCAACTTTATATTATATATATTTACATTTGCAAGAGAAACTGAAGATTATCCAAAAACTAATAATGTTTACATACACGATGAGGGAAGACCCAAGGTAGATGGTGAGCATCTCAGAAGATACCATGTGAATAGCTTTGAATTTGTAGGCCTAGGTTATTCAAAAACAGTGTGAAAATTTGAAACAAACTGGAGATAAACATAAGGAAAATCAATATTTCAAAAGCCTTTAGGACATAGTGTTTTGACAATCAGTACTTGATGGAATATATTCTAAGGACAGAGAACTGTGATGAAATCTTATAAACTTTATTCAGTATTAGTAGTAGCAATTTGGTATTTTTTTGGAAAGTATTTTATATATTGTAATATTCTATATATTGTAAGGCAAATAATATTGTTAGGACCCAAGATTTTTCAATAATAAAAAACATACAAGTATAAAATTAAGGAAGTTAAAAACTTGTACAGTTCATTAAAATAGGAAATGGCAATATAAACTTTTTAACAGAAATACAGGTTTCCTAATTATAACATTGAAAAGGCCTAGAAGCAAGCAAGGAGTACCCTCCCAAACACTTGAGCTGTGCTCTCTAAAATCCGTCTCTATGAAAACAGGTCTCCTTGAGGGTGAGGCTGCGTCCAGGTCTGGGTTAGGAAATGCATAAATCAGCCCAGGAAATATACAGATCAGCCTAGGGGATCTCAATGTATCACAAAGCAGGGAGGCCATAAAAACTAATGGGAAAGAATTTTTTTTTTTTAAGTGAATGGGGTCATGTCAAAAGGACCAAGAGCCAATCTCAAGAGTCATTGCTATCAAAATAGGGACAAAAAGGAACATCAAATGAATAATAGCTGCAAAATTAATGAAACACACTGAATAGATCATTATCGATGTGTTCATGAGTCTCAAAAAATTCCAGAGGCGCCTGGGTGGCTTAGTTGGTTAAGCATCTGCCTTCGGCTCAGGTCATGATCTCAGGGTTCTGGTATCAAGCCCTGCATCAGGCTCCTTGCTCAGCAGGGAGCCTGCTTCTCCCTCTGCCTGCCATTCCCCCTACTTGCGCTCGCTCTCTTGCTCTCTCTCCCTCTCTGATAAATAAAATCTTAAAAAAAAATTCTAGAGTGTGGGACATTCTACCAAACAACTGAACCAGTTTCTTCAAAGTCACAGGAGGTTAGACAAAGGGAGGCAGGAGGGTCTACAGTTGACAACAGCCCAGAGTCCTAACCACCCAGTGTAACACGTGTACTGTATTTGGATCCTTATCCCAACAAAGCAAGTATAAAAAGATATCTGAAGATAACTGGGGCAATTTAAAGGACAAGGTACAAGGATTTTGTGGTTAATTCTCATAGGTGTGTAAGAAAAGTCCCCCTTTGTATGGTGATTCATATTCTAGGATATAGTGGGGGAAAGAGTATCTCATGACTTACATTAAAATACTTGGACAAAATAAAGGAAGCCAGTTACAGCTAAAGCAAATATGGCAAAATCTTAAAAACAATTCAGTCTAGGTGATGAGTATTTAGAGGTTCCTTGTATCACCTGCTCTCGTTTTGTGCGTTTTATAATTTTTTCATAATAAGATTTCTTACAATAGACTTCCCAAAGACCTACTGCAGACATCGCACAATAGGACCTTGGATCTTGGAGGGCTCACTACTCTCCCCAAGAATTCAAGATTTATGGACAACCTGTATGGAATAAAAATCAGAAGAGTTAATTCTCATTTTCTTAGACGCCCACCTCTGTAATTATGGTAATCACTCCAACTTACCCTTGATAGATTCCAGCTTTCAAATACGAGCTTATCTTAAAATAGAGGTTCACCTGCATTATAAAGTGTTTGTTTCCAATGGTCCTGTTTAGAAAGGGGGTTATTCCACCCCTAAGTGCAAACACTGACTTATTGCTTTATGTCTCCCACGTGGGGGCATTATCTGAACAATTATCCCATATCCCTAAACCTTAGGGGAGGGTTCTACATCCCCAGAAGGTCCAGATAATGACAGAAGACTCCTTAAGAATAAAAATTACTTTCACTGTTTTTTTAAGTATTTTTTTTAAAGATTTATTTGACAGAAAGAGTCAGAGAACACAAGCAAGGGAGAGGGGCAGAGGGAGAAGCAGANAAAGATTTTATTTATTTGACAGAAAGAGTCAGAGAACACAAGCAAGGGAGAGGGGCAGAGGGAGAAGCAGACTCCCCGCTGATCAGGGAGCCCAATGCGGGGCTCGATCCCAGGACGCTGGGATCATGACCTGAGCAGAAGGCAGACGCTTAACTGACTGAGCCACCCGGGCTCCCCATCACTGTTATTTTTATTCTTTATAGTAGATACACTTAAAATATGGCAGACACGGCACTAAACACATCATAACCTCCAGTTTACGAACGCAGCCACTGAGACACTCAGACTTTTCCCCCGAAGTCACAGCGCTCATAAAGGGCTAAGCCAACGTCCTCCACTGTTGTCCTCTCTCAAAGGAAGGAGGCGCACCTGCTACTACCAGCTGTGAGATTCAGAGCACGTCACTTGGCCTCAGTTTCCCCAGTGGCAATATGAGGAAGCCGTACTAAAGACTCCCCCAAACTCTGAACAGATCAGTCTACCCCTTTCAAACGCAGTTTTCCAAATGAAAAAACCCTGAACTCCCAAGTCCTTCAGCAGACAGACATCCCACTATACCCCACGGGGCTCTCCAGGGATCCTTTGACTTAACGCCACAGGAGGAGTTCCGCCCTGGAGTTTCGGGTCAACAGGAAAGCCGTGTCCAAGAGAGGAACACGGGGAATGGAGGCGCCAACACCCCGCCAGAGTCCGGGGCCGCAGGCAGACTGGTGCGGAAGGCAGTGGGCAGAGCAAGGAATGAGGGTGCACAGGTTCTATATGGAGGAAGTGGAGAAGCACCTGTAACAAGGTATGGAGCCGGGGCGGGCGGGGGGGGGGGCTCTGAAAGGATTCTTCCCTCGTCTCCCGCACCAGATCCCCCACTGTCGCCTTGTTTCCCCATGAACAAGCTTAACAACCACACGAATGTCCATCGTCTGAGTGAACTGTCGCTTGCGTAACATATTCCTCAGGTGTGAGTCCTTAAGCTGTCCTTCCACTTTCCACTATTGAAAAACTGGGCGAAGAACTCATGCACAAAATCCCTTCTACTTCTTTAGGCTAGATCTCCAGAACCAGGAGTTATTTGGTGAAAAGGTTAGAAAAATGTTGAAGGATCTACATACACACAGTATACATATATAAAATCAAATTGCATTCTTAAACATTTGAGAAAGAGTGAGCAAGCACGCAGGGGGGAGGGGCAGAGGGCGAGGGAGAAACCCAAGCAGACTCCGCACTGAGCATGGAGCCCAACCCAGGGCTCAATCTCATGACCCTGAAATCGTGACCCAATATCAAAACCAAGAGCCGGACACTTAAGCGACTGAGTCACTCAGGAGCTGCAAAAATCAAATTGCTTTCTTAAGGTTGTACTAATTTATGCTCCTACCAGCAGCAAGGGAGACATCCTATTATTCATGGAATAGGTTCACATTGGCCCCTCTGGCCATATGCCGGCTATTAGCATCCCTGCTGCCTCCCCTCTGCCCTCTGTTTCCTGTCCAAGAAGCCAAGAACCCCCTGGTATGTTTCCCTCCCCAAGTCTCTGGAGGGCAACTCGAGGCAATTCCAAATGCCTCCACAAATCCCCTCACCAAGAGGAATACCTTCTCTACCCTCCCACTCCTCACAAACACAGAGATTCCTTAGCCCTGGCTGTTAAGTGCTCCAGAATCCACGAGAAATCTTCCGCTGCAGAACGGGGTATCATGTGATTCTGTGTGTGGGTTGTACCATTTTTTTTTTCATTTTTAATTTTTATTCCAGTACAGTTAGCATAGCGTGTTGTATTAGTTCCAGGTGCACACTAGTGATTCAATAAGTATACATCACTCCGTGCTCATCCTCTTCAGCCCCCTCCCATTTCACATAATTTTTCATTTAAAAAGTCACACAAGTAGTTTCCTACTAAAACTGACTGAACCCTGTTAATACTGGCAATTTTATTTTCAAGATTTTGAGAGAGAGGGAGAGCACAGAAGCAGGCAAAGGGGCAGAGGGAGATGCAGACTCCCCGCTGAGCAGGGACCCTGATGCGGGACTTGATCCCAGGACCCCAGGACTGTGACCTGAGTGGAAGACAGACGGTTAACCAACAGAGCCACCGAGGTACCCCATGTTGGCAATTTTAAGTAAAAAATGAACAGCAGCAATCCAAGTCCTTTGCTTACTTTTTGCCATTTGGTGTTTTGTTTTGGTTTTGGGGTTTTGTAGAATGTGGAGTAAATGGAGCGACATCAGCTCTACGTAAACAGAAGCTGAAAGCAGGGACATCCCCAGTCAGTCCTTGGGGGCACGCAGGCACACTGTCTGCACACTTATGGCCACGGAGCAAATCCTTCCCTGTGAAGCAGACGGCACATTGCCTGTGTCAGGCACTGAGCCCCAGACCCCAATTCCAAACTCGAAGAGGGCAAAGACCTCTCTGGAATGTCTGGATGGACTTCCTCCAGACCTCTCCCTGTCTTCCCTCACAGGCTATGGACGTAGATCCTTCCTCCCCTTCTTGGACTCCAGGCAGACCTTCTTCTGGTTATTAGGCCAGTGAAATGGTACAGCTTCTAGATTTTTCTTAAGAAGGAGAACATGCTGTGAGGGGCTAGAAATTAGCATCCTTACTTCCCCAAAATGTAGAGGACAACAGATTACCAGGCAGCTCTTGAGTCCTATCATCAAGATAAGAGGCTCTTATGCTGAGGTCCTAGGAAGGCCCATGAATGTTCTCACAAGCCCCAGGGCCCCCTGAAATGAGATGCTACGGTTCAGTTTATGAGCAGTTTTCGGAAGAGAGAGACCAGAGCTCTCATGAGATTTCCCCAGGGACCACGATGCAAAAGGACCGAGCAAGCGTCCACCCAGAGCAGAGCTCAGACTCATGGCCAGTGAACACACACTCACCCCCACCTCTACCCCCTACCTCGTGCACAGCCCTGGACAAACAGTGGGTCGTCAGTACATTGGGGAGCAAGTTCAAAACCACCAAGTGACTGTTCATAAACTGGTGGGGAGACATAAAGGTTCTACAGATACTGATCATCCTGCAGGAAAAACAGGCCAAGAGCGGTGTGCTTTTTGTTTTTCTTTTTAAATGAAAAGTCAACTAGAGAATCAGCAAGGAACAGCACCTGCTAAGCAGCTGGTGCTGATGAAATATTTCCTTTTCCTTCTCTCTAGCTTCCCCCAATGCCTCTGTGAAGAAAGACCCTGGGACGTGCCAGGGCCTGGAGGACAGAGGAAGGTTCACAGACTCCCGTCCGGAAAGAAAATTGAGACTGACAAAGGGTCCATGGACTTGCCCACCCTCAGATGGCAGTAACTCCTGATGGGTCTCAAAGGCTCCCAGGGGGCAGTGAGGGTCCCTTCTGTGTTCACATGCACAAGCACACATGCCCGGCCAGGCAACGTCATCTGCACAGAACCTTCCCGAGGGCAGGAGGTCCCAGCAACTGCTCCTAGGAGGGCCCTCAGCCCAAGGGAGAACCTCAGGGTCTCCCAGCAGCAGTCTGACAAGGGACAAGGTGCAATCGGGGCACCAGCCCCTCTTTTCACTCCGACCACAGTGGTCCATTTGTTCACCTATTGGCTCCGCGACCTGTCTCAAAGGCCAGGAGGAGGGGGGTCAGCAGGCCCACCCGAGGGGCGGCTGGGGCTCCAAGGAGTCCGAGGCCCTGAACTGCCAGGGCCCAGAACGTGTCCATGGGCTTTCCCACGCTCCCTTGCCTTCCGCTCAAACAGGGAAGGACAAACGCCAGGGCACGTGAGCTCACACCTCCCTGTCGACGGAAGCAAAAAGTCATGATAAAGTACCTGGCCAGAATTCCTCAGTTTAAACCAACCAACCAACAAAATTGCTCCTAAGAAGTTGGATCTCAAGAGTCAGACCCAGGCACAGCAAGGAAAATCCACGCACGCAGCCCGTCGCTAGGGCCCGACACTAATCTGATCAAGACGGGACGGACGCGTGGAGGCCCCGCAGCATCTGGAGGGACCGCCAACGAACACAGGATGCACAAAATGAGGTCCTATCCCAGGACACCGAAGCCAGCATTCCGCGATAAGACAACGCCCTGGACGTGGATTACCGTTGTCCACAGGGGCACTGCTACCTCCGGGCTCCCTCCCTGGCACGGTGTTGTGTTAGGTCTGCAAGAAGCTGCAGGTGAGCTCAGGGGACTGAGAAAATGAAACAGGTTTAATTGTGATTCAGACACAGGACCCAAGGCCACCCCTTTGTCCCAAAATGAAAAGCAGGCTTACGCCCCAAAGGAACCACAGGTCTCTGTGGGAGCCTCAAAACCCACGGCGGCAACGTCTTGGAGGAAAGTGTGCTTGTCAGAGGAGGCTGGCAGGGAGACGGGGTGCGAGGGAGCGAAGCTGTCCTCACACCGCATGTGACAACGTCTAAGACACCCACCCATCCCAGATCAGCACCCAAGTCAACGAACCGGGACGCTAACGTGTTCAGTCACCAGCTACACCGGTCCTCTGTCATTTTCCCACGAGCCCTCTCTGGGACACAAATCTTTCTGGAAAAAAGCCCCCCGGCTTCCACGGCCATTCATTCCCCAACCAGAACGGATTTCAAGGCAACATACTAGGAAGCTATCCTATTAAGCCGCCCGCTCACCCAAGAACTTTCTAAGCTGTAGCGAGAAGAAATAAGGTTCTCAGCAATGCCTGAGAGAGAAAGGTTTGCCCTCCTGGGGACAAAGTGCACGCAAACGGGGATCCCACGGACGGGTTCGCGCGAACACGGATCCCACGGACAGGGTTCGCCGTTCCCGCAGATTCACTGGGCAGCAGCCCGTTCCGGAAACACGGACGGACAGACGGTCATCTCGCACGTGGCATCAAGATTACAAGGGGAGCAGCACCCCCCAGCCCTCGAAGGGTCACCGCTACCGAGGGAGATGGGGACCCCGCGGCCGGCACCGAGGGGAACCGCCCACGGGTCCCTGGCGACGGGGACAGCGGCCGTGTCCGCAGGCCACCCCCGGGGGCCGGGGCTCCAGGGGAACGTTCCTGAAGCGGAGGAGGAGCATACATCCAGCCGCAGCAGCCAGAATACCCTTTCTGATAAAAGCCAGTTCCAGCTTCTGGAGGCTCTCCTCTCCGCCCGGCCTTCTCCTTTGTGCGTCTGACAGCCAGACACCCGAGCTCGTGCTTGGGACTGACCGCCGGGATGAGGTCTTCATAAACTGGCCATCTTGGGAATGAGTCGGTTTCTCGGCAGTCCCTGCTTCACAGACTGACCTCCCCCAGGATAGAACCGGTAAAACGAACCTTCTGAATACTTTTCCCCATTTCCCTTCTGAATCCGAGGTTTTATGTAAGTTGCTCCGTCGGCCTCTAAACTGCCCTCAGCCTCTCTGCCTTGTGTTTCTCAAACTGCAGGTGACAGACAGGTCACCTGCGGATCTTGGTAAAATGCAGACTTAACTCGGTGGGTCTAGGAAAAAGCCTGAGAGGCTGTATTTCTAACAAGATCGCCAGCGACACGGATGCTGGCCCACAAGCCACCTTCCGAGGAGCAAAGCTCCAGCCATCCCAAAGGATTTCTGGACAATTCAGCTTCCTTGGGCCTCTTCCCCAAAAACCTGTAATGGTCCCAACACAGGTGGCAGCCTGGGCTCCAAACATCCGCGACTCTTACCCAGGACAGAACAGGGGCTCCCCAAGGCACAGGGACTTGCCCAAAGTCACACAACTCAGAAGTCATTACCTGAACTCAGGAAGGGACCAGATTTAGTCCCAGCATCCTCCTCTGTGTCCTCATCACCCTTAGCACTATCTGAACTCTGCCTGTTTCACTGATAAGGCTCTTTGTTACTCTCCTTTCCTTGGCCCATGTCCCCAACACCCAGGCCCGTCTATAAGGCTCCGAAGGAGCAGGGATCATGCTTGTCTTGCTCACTGCTAGATCTTTGGTACATAGATAAATCCCCAGCTCATGGGGGCACCTGAAAATATCTGTTTTGTGAGCAAAAGCAAACAAAATAAATAGCTTTTTCTTCCAGAAGGAGCTAGAACAAGGACTTTGGCCATTCTGGGACCTGGGTAGAAGTCATCAGCATCTGTCATGGAGAAGCCTCAGAGGGTGCTGCTGTGTGCATTCAGACCAGAGACAGACAGACAGACGGAGGCAACAGAAGCTAGCACCACCCTCCTCCCCGCCCCCCCAGCAAGAACTCCTACCCTAGTCATGGGGAAAGGTCACAGATACACAAAACTTCAGCGTACTTCAGAAAAAGTACAAACAAATACAACCAAGACCAAATAGAACATCGTGTTCTGGGTGCAGAGGTTCAGGGGAGACCCATGAGATTCACTTTAGACCTCTTCGGTCAGGGAGGACTTTGGGAGGCGAGCTTGGGCCTGCAAGGTAGAAGATACACTCAATTTTCCAGATTAACTTTCAAACAGGATATTTTACCAAATGATGGTTTTTTTAATGTCTTCTTGGCTAGGATACAGTCCCCAGCCATCCTACCAAATGTTAATCCGGGTGTTGCTGGGAGGGTACCTTGTCCGTGTGATTAAGGTCCACAATCCTTCTTAAGTAAAGCAGGGGATTCTAGATCATCTGGAGGAGCCTGATTCAAGGAGTTGAAAGGCCTCAAGAATAGAGCGGAGGGCTCCTGAGGACGAAACTCTGCCTGTGGACAGCAGCTTCAGTCTGTGCCCACGACTTCCAGCCTGGCAGCCGGCCCCACACATTAAGGGCTGACTGGATGGTCCCCCCATCACCTGCTCCAGCCGCTCCCAGTACAGCTCCTTGCACAGGTCTTTCCAATGGGCCCACTTCTCGGGTTGACCCTGGCTGATAATCCTGCAAAGCTGGGTGATCTTACCCCAAAGGAGAGCAACACGGCTTCTTCCAACACGGGGGGGGGGGGGG
>LNAC01000762.1:672671-703323 GCA_002007465.1 Ailurus styani
GGGGGGGGGGGGGGGTTGCTCATGATGGAAGGCACCATGGTCCTTTCCATTAAGTATTCGTTTAAAGTGGCTCCACGCCAGGGGTCTGGGTGGCTCAGTGAAGCGTCTGCCTCACAGTCATGATCCCAGGGTTCTGGGATCGAGCCCCACATCGGGCTCCCTGCTCAACAGGGAGTCTGCTTCTCCCTCTGCCTCTGCTTGTGTTCGGTCTCCCTCTTTTTCTAATAAATCTTTAAAAAACTATATAAAAAAATAAAATGGCTCCATGTTTGGCACATACAAATTACAGAGGAGGAAAGGAAACCGTATCCACCCACACACACACACTTGCCATCTTCTCCCACTGCCTTATGGTTTTCCTGCATAAGTTCTAGGTTGTCAAACTGTCTATAAGGACATCACCTTCAGAATATTAAAAAATATATTTTTGACTCTCCCACCTTGGAAGGGCGTTCGAGAGCAAATGCGAAGCAGACACTCTCCCGTGGCTGCCCTCTCTGGGAGGGGAGGGATGGGCAGGAGAGAGGCGGCGCCCCCCTTGGTGGCCTGAGCACCCCAGCACGTTCCACCGTGGGGCTGGCCAGACGCACTGGGCCACCCGACAACGCACTTCTGTCGGCTCGACACGTCGACGTCCTGGCAACTAAGTCACGCCCGGTCTGCCTCCGTCCTGCCGTGAGCCCCGTGCTTACCCCGGGAGCCGAGCTCCCGCACAACCTCGCCGCTGCCAGCCTCCAGCCCCGCTCTCCCCGCCAGGCCACGGAGAGGAGAGGCAAGAGCTCCCGCTCGCCCCCATTTCCAGGCGCCAGGAACACTCCCCTGTGGTCCTACCTCAATGTGCCTCCTTTAGTGACGCCCTCCTATCTCCCCACCCTCTACCCAAGACACCTGCCAGGCCGACAGGCCTCTTCGGAGACGCCCGGCCCAGGAGCAGCAGCAGCACTGAAGCCCGACCGCACAGAAGAGCCACGGAATCTGCGCAAGGCCACCTCCTCTCTGACCTCCAGCATCTTCCCGCTGGAGAGGATGGCGCAGCCGGAGGAGGACCAGAAACACCGCTCGTGAAAATGAGCACTTACGTCCTGGACATGCTCACCGTGCTCACGGGCTCAGCGTACAGCGCAGGCAGGCCTACACTCGAGCGAGCTCCTGGGGCAAACGATTTAACTTAGGTAGTGAAAACACGAGGAAAACACACACATCCTTTTCACAGAAGTGCCAGCTTCCTCACACCCCTGACAAAACTGTCCGGGCAGCTCTTGGGTGCCAGGCTCTAAAATGCGCACGGCAGACGGGCTTCGATGGAAAGCCCTGGAAGTCAGCCCCGGAGAGTCCGAGGATGCTCCTGAGGGTGCGGAACACAGGCCGAGAACACTTCCGAAGGATCCAAGAGCTGGACGGGCGCTCCGGAGAGCCACGGGTCTGACCCGGTCAGCCTGGGTAGAGGTCAGAGAATCAGGGTCCGAAGGTGTGGCGAGAGGCGGCCCAGGCGGCCCACACAAAACCCAGTGACGAAGGTACCAGAACCCAGAGCCGCCTCGCGAGCACCTGCGCTAGAGACTGGGACGCGCCCGGCACGAGAGGACAGCGCGAGCCTTCTGCTGGCTTCCACAGATGCTGCCAGGCCCCTCGGCTGACCATGCCAAGTGAAGATTTTCAAGTACAGTAAGTACAGAGAACACAACCAGCTCCCAGCCCATCAGCGAGGCAGGCGGGCTGGTGACAAGGAGGCAGCTCGGGAAGTGTGATTACAGACAGATGGTGCCAGTGAGCTGGAAAATCGGGAACTGCATGAAATAAGATACAGCTAAAAATAAGAGGTATCCCAGAGTCAGTCAGGGACCGTACACGGGGCTGCAACGTGAGGGAGCCCTGGCCTGGGGTGTGAGGCAGATAGGAACAAAGCTGGGGATCCTTTATCTCCCCCAAGTTGCTACTGACCAACATCAGCAACAACTGCCGCCCTGGGGAGGAAGCCATCCGGACCGCAGGCTGGAAGGCCCACAGCCTCGTCCAGCGCCTCCCCTGCCTCCAGTCACGCTCCAACCATCGTATCCACTCCTCTCAAGGGGCTGCGGAGCCTCTCCTCAACAGAGGGCAAGCACCGGCTTCCAGAGAAGCTTCTTCCATTTGGGGCCAGGAACACCCTCCTCCGAGGGGGCAGGCGTCTACCTCTCCATCCCCCATCAGGAAAGCCTCTGACTGCGGCCCCTCTGTCGGCAACCAAGTCACACTCTTGACGTCACTTCCTCCTGATGCCATTTAAGACCCTGGAATTGTTTTCACACACTTTAGGTCTCTACAACTTAGACCTGTCCTACCGGTGTTGAGAGTAGAGAGCCAAGAGTCTTGAAGAAACACGCCACTTGTCCGGGGTAGATTTGGTTTCTCAGAGAGGAGACCTGTCACAGCTGAATGTGCTCTACTCCACGGTCAAAGGCAAGAGTCCTCGCCCCAGCCATGCCTGCCTGGGTCCCCAGGGGCCTAGGATAGGGAAGGTGGGAAGCTCATTGCGAATCTAGACCCACAACAATGAGCAACGACCACAAGCAACCCTCCGTCTCCAGCGGCTCCCACATTCTCTCCCGTATGCTTTGTTTCCCAAACACACCAAGCAAGCTCCCACTGCACGACTTCTAGCGGTCACTTCCTCTTTTGTCGGACACACTCAAGCCCTACCCGACCTGGGAGAAGCCCCCTGACCAGCCGAAAGCAGCACCCCAGTCATAGGCGCGAGACACCCTGTGTCACAGTGCCCAGTTTCATTTCCTTCAAACCACTCATCGTTGCCTAAAAATATCTTGCTTATTCTACTCTGTCTCACCCCACGAGTTGTCTGTTTAAGGACAAGAGAGTGGGTCTTTCTCGCTCACGACTACATCTCCAGTGCCTGGAAAGTACCGGCATAGAGTAGATGCTCAGTAATCTGTTAACTGAATGTCAGTGAATGGATTCCACGGTTAGAGCGCAGGCCCTGGCATCAGACACACCTGGGTTCAAATACGCCCCCGCTCTTCATGAGTGCTGTAACCTTGAGAAACTAATCTTACCCAAGATCACACAGCTAATGAGGTTTGGATACATGTACCACCGGGTTTGTAGGAGAATTTGGTTTTTTAAAATCTTGGGACTCCAGCTTCCAAGCACGCCTAACAAACATGAAGTCTACGTTGACATCAGTAGTGATCTTTACTCATTTGATCAAGATGGTGAAATGGCGGTGATGGCAGCAGCCTATGCCATAATGACACAGGCCACTGGCATCCAAAGATATCATCCGTTACCATTCTCGACTTCCGCTAAAGCAAAGAGCAGTGTGACAAAGGGGAGATAGCATGGAGCTTGGAGTCAGGAGACCCCGACATCACTGGTGACAACAGGTGTGAAGAACAACAAACAAGAGGGTAGGTTTATGTGAAACACTTTCTAAACTCTAAGGCACTATATTGATGAGTATTATCA
Source organism: Ailurus styani (assembly GCA_002007465.1). Taxonomy (NCBI): domain Eukaryota; kingdom Metazoa; phylum Chordata; class Mammalia; order Carnivora; family Ailuridae; genus Ailurus; species Ailurus styani. The sequence continues at coordinate 676,134 of LNAC01000762.1, forward strand.
ATTTTAAAAACGTTCTTGTCCCCAGGTTAATAGTCCTCAGACCCTGGTAGCAGTGCTCATTTCCTTGGGCATCTTAAGTTATTTGGCTAGTGAACGCATACCTGGACAGGCACCGTGGTGTATCAGTTATTCAGGGTAAAAAAACTGTCCAAACAACACAGCGCAGGCTCAAAGAGTAGAGTCACCCCACATCATGTGGGGAAACAACAGGTAGAGCTTAACTTCCCAAATAAGAGGAAAGCGTCGAGTACAGGGCAGTGGAGGTCCAGAGACCGGGGCTGGCCGAGTGACTTAGACCACCTCTAGGTCGCTGGCTTTTCAAAGACCCTGCGACACTTGGGGATAGAGGAATCAGGCTCTTTTCCATCCACAGAGACACTACATTCTGCAGTTGGCTGGAGGTGGAGAGGAGAGAAGACAGAGCAAGATGACAAGAGAAGCATCATCAACACCGAGAAGTCGTCTTATGAACGGTCTTCCAGGGGAGCAAACTCGGGGCACCCCCTCAGCAGTCATGAGCCTCGGGGTCTGGGTGAGCGGCTAAATCACCGAACCAAAACCAGGACTAATTCTAGACACCCAGCATGTGCTCTGTTTCCATCCAGGACTGTCTCTCTAATGTACAAAGAGGATATGAAAATGCGGTTTCATACAGAATTCTCATTTGACCAAACTTCTCCGAAATTCACCTGAGCCATACTTATGCTAAGAATTCTACTTTCGTTTAAGGCTTTACCACTGAAAACCTGAAACATACACAAAAGTGGAACATTAGTACCAATGAATGAACTCTTATGAACCCATCATCAATTTCAGGCACCCCCAGCTCGGGGCCACTCTGGCCTCATCCATACCTACTCACTTCCTCATCAGCCCTTCATTTTAAAGTGGATCTCAGCTGACCTCTTATTTCAAAAGAAAATGACTCAGTATGCATTTTTTTAAAGGATCCTTCTTGGGGCACTTGGGTGGCTCAGTTGGTTAAGCAGCTGCCTTCGGCTCAGACCATGGTCCCAGGGTCAAGCCCCCACATTGGGCTCCCTGCTCAGCAGGGAATCTGCTTCTCCCTCTCCATCTGTGTGCTTGTGCTCTCTCTCAAATAAATAAATCTTTAAAAAATAAAGGACCTTTTTTTTTCCTTAAGATTTTATTTGACAGAGACACAGCAAGAGAGGGAACACAGGCAGGGAAAGTGGGAGAGGAAGAGGTAGGATTCCCACCGAGCAGAGAGCCCAATGTGAGCCTCGATCCCAGGACCCTGGGATCGTGACCTGAGCTGAAGGCAAGTGCTTAACGACTGAGCCACCCAGGAGCCCCAGGACCTTTCTTTAAACATATCTGAAAAGAAAAACACACCTGCAGCACCATTATCTCACCTAACATGAAAAGTTATTTCAAATAGCCAGTGTTCCAATTTTTTAAAACTGTTCTAATTAAGACACAAATAAAGTCCAAACACCTCAAAGGGTTAATGGGTCTACTCTAAGATACAGGTTTACCTGCCATCTTTTTTCATAAATCACTGGTCACTAGTTAAAAACTCGGATTATGGGGCGCCTGGGTGGCTCAGTCGGTTAAGTGCCTGCCTTAGGCTCAGGTCGTGATCTCGGGGTCCTGGGATGGAGCCCTACGTCCCGCTCCCTGCTTGGTGGAGAGCCTGCTTCTTCCTCGCCCTCTGCTGCTCCTCCTGCTTGTTCTTGCTCTCTGTCAAATGAATAAATAAAATCTTAAAAATATATATATATATAAAAATAAAAAAATAAAAACTCAGTTTACTTTCCGATGGAATTTGAATCTCACTGACGGCATTCCCATGGCACTGTTTAACAGATTCCTCTGCCCCCTAAACAGCATTTAAAAACATCTGTTAAGTCTGGAGGCTTCATCAGATTAGGGCTCATTTTTTCGGCAGGGCCACATCAGGAGGCACATCCTGTCTGCTTACACTCCCTTTCGCTCCCTTTCACGTAGTCTGGCATTGCTGATCACTACCTAAATCCGGGAGTTTAGCAAATATTTAAAATGATAATGATTTTATCATTCCCTCTTCATCTCTTAGCTGTACTTCTACACAGAGATCATTCCCTTTTCCCTACACCAGTTCCTTGTCATCCTAAAGCACCCTTTATAAATGTTTCTTTTCTTTACCAGTTTTCCAAAATTATGAGTTAATTTCAAAGCATCCTAAAAAGTGATGCCTTTTCTTCAATAGCATTACAAACTCGGGTATTTAATCCTGTGTGATCTATTTCTAGCTACTGCAGTACGATCCTTAATGATGCTCAAATTGTCACTTCACAGGCCCATGGAGCCTCTCCAAGTTGGTTCCAGGGTCCTTTCACAACAGGACCCTGGAAGTTCCTTCACAGCTTCCCTATCTGGTGGGACAAGTGCTCCAGGCACATCCCGGGGATCTCCTGCCCCAGATTTGAAAGTAGCCTTTTCTCCAAAGAGCCTGGATTAGTGGGAAATGGTATTTGGCAATCATGATCTGGATACCAAGAATGTTCACTGTCATTGTTTATTGGCCTTGCCAGTGGACAAAGCTAGAGCACATTTTTTTTAATAACGAAATGCTTCATGAGCTCATACTGCACATCCAATTCAAATTCAGGTCAGCGGGGATTTGATCTAACCTCGTTCTCATGTCAGTGTTTCCTTCCTACCAATATAATCAGTCGTTCACTCTAACCCACAACAAATAAAAGGATCTCAGAAGATCATTGCCAACACTGCCATCACCAGTGATGTTAAAAAACAGTCTAGAATGTTTTCTGCACTTCTGGTAACTTTATGGTACAATGCCACTAAGAATGTACAATCAAATCACTGTGGTTTATAGCCAGTTGGCAGAGTTCCTCAGTTTCTCTCTGTGGGTTATGCCAACCAGCTCAATGCAGTTAGATTCACTTGGTTTTCTCAGGGATTGCTTGCTTTTTATTTAAAAGTTATGTTAAAAATTCGCATGACTCAAGGTCCAAACTAATAAAACAAGGAATCTTCAAAGAAGATAAAGTTTTATTCCTTTTCCCTCCAGGCTATTTCTTCTCCTTTCCTAGGGATTACTTTAATTACCATTTAATTTTGGTGTTTTGTTGTTTGGTGTTTAGCTTTGTTTTGTTCTTTAAGGTTTTTAAGTAATCTCTGCACCTAACACGGGGCTCGAACTCCCAACCCTGAGATCAAGAGTCACACGCTCTACCATCTGAGCCAGCCAGGCACCCGTGCTTTGTCTTTTTGGCTTGAGATTTTTGAAGAACTCACTAAACTAATTCTAAGATTTTTAAGAAAGAGCAAAGTCTCACGAATAATGAAGACTGTAAGGTTGGGAATCCTGCTACTGAATGACAAGACTTATAGTAAAGCAATAATAATTCAAATAGAGGTTCTAGAGGAATGAGAGACAAAGAATCCAAGAGAACAGAGCACTAAAGCCTTGCAACAAACCTCACATTTTGCAGACACTTGATATAGGACAGGAGTGACGCAGCGAAAGGAGTGAAGAGACAGGCTAAAATGGTGCCAGGACAACTGGTTATCTACACAGAAGAAAAAATAAAATTAGACTCCTATTTCTAGCCATGCGTAAAAATAAATTCTAGAGCTAAATGGGAAAGGCAAATCTTATAAAATTCAAGATATAGAATAGCACCATTAGGATCTCAGAGTACGGAGAAAGGCAAAGAAAGCATAAATGAAAAGACCAACGCATTTTATATGAAAATCTAGATCTTTTATACCGCAAAAGACAGGACAACGATAGTGAAGAGACAAGCCAGAGTGAAGGAAGACCGTTGTAATCCACATAACCAAGCTCAGCCGTCAGATAAAACTTCGACAAGTCAACAAGGCAAAACTAAAGACTCCATTGAAAAATGGACAAGAGACAGGAATAAACAATTCACATGGGGAAAAAAAATGACAAAACAGAAGAACCGAAGCTCACTAGTAATGAGGGAAATGTAAATTCTGATATTTTACATTCAACATATCTAGCAAAAAAAAAGCTAAGAAAATCAAGTATGAGCCTGGGTGTGTCAGTTTACCTCCCTCCATCAATCTTACAATATTTAATGAAGTGGATAGCTGTGTGATCTTGGATAAATCACCAAACGTAGCCAAGCCTGAGCTTCAACCAGTATAGAGTCGAAAGAAAGACAGAGATGGCCTCAAAATGTCCAATAATCCACCACATGTCCATAGCTACCTCTGGCCAGGTTCTGAACAGGCCCACGGCATGCCTGCAGACTCAAACCAGACGCTCGGTGGATATTTATTAAACCATCCATCAACAAGACTGTGTTTACGGTTAGCCCTAACAAGCATGATTAGGGACTGGTTCTCTAACTCTGTTTTATGGGTTTTGTGGGCTCCAGGGGAAGAATAAATCAAGCAGGAGTTGACCAAATCCAACCCAGCACACACTGCCAACATCTAAATGAAACCCAAAGTCTACAAAACAAGCAGAGACCACCCCCCACCCCAGCTGCTGTCCCAGTGGGAGATTAGCGCCAATGGAATCACATACACAGGGAGGAAGGATCAAGGGAATCAACCCATGACTGTGATGCCATCGGGGCCACCCCATCAGAGAGCTAAGTCCACTTTCAGGGTGAGGCAAGAGTATGCTAAGGCCTTCTCCCCAACCTGAGGGGTAACAACTCAGTCCCACTCATCAGCTGAGAGCTGAGCTACACACTCTGCCTTGAGCCCAAGTCCCTCTTCCAATACACGCAGGGACATAACAGACTTTGAGGAACACTATACACCAGCGCGTTACATCTACTGAGTTCTTAGTCACAGAAAAACTGGAATGCCAAAAAAGAAACTTAAGAGTCCATCTTCTCCGGGGCATCCGGGTGGCTCAGTAGGTTAAGCATCCAACTCTTGATTTCAGCTCAGGTCATGATCTCAGAGTCATGGGATCGAGCCCTGCATCAGGCTCCGCACTCAGTGGGGAGCCTGCTTCAGATTCTGTCTTCCTCACCCTCTGCCTCTGCCCCTCCCCTGGGCGTGTTTGCTCATGCTTGCTTTCTAAAATAAAATCTTTAAAAAAATTTTTTTAAATGTTATCACCCTAAGACCCACCACTATACCTGGCTTGCCCTAGCACTCAGGAAGTACTTACCCACCTCAGTAACAAAATCATCTTCCATGATCCTCTAGCCTTAGCACGTTCCCACTTGTCTTCTGCTGAGGGGCCAAGAAGGGGGGGGAGGGACATTTTTTCAGCACCAGCTCGGAGAGATGGCATGCAATACAGCAGGGGCTCTGGAGTTCCCGTTCCTCTGGAAACAGCCTTTCACTAGGAAAGGGATGAAGGACATTTGGAGGCTAGGACCAAATTTTCCTACCTGAAGGTAGAAATAATGGTCTCAGAGGACCTGCATATCAAACACAGTAATTCAAATGTCTGAGAAACTACAGGAGCAAGCAAGCTGCATGAGGAAGGAGGTGGAAAAGCAGGGGCACCTGGTGGGCCCAGTCTGCGGAGTGTGCAACTCTTGATCTTGGGGTTGTAGGTTTGAGCCCTACCCTGGGTGTAGAGATTACTTAAAAATAAAACCTTTCCAAAAAAAAGAAAGAAAAAAGAAAAAGCAGCTGCCGAACACCTTCCTCTCCAAGGAGCCATTTCTCTCTGATGGCAAAACACTTTTGCTGTGGTCTTATTTCCCGTCACTGTCACAGGAAGGCGGTTGTAAGGTCCTGGGCCTGGGAGTGTAGAGGAGGGATTAGTATTCAAATCCTCTCGACCATTTCATCCAGGAAGGTGTGCCATCCTGCACCTCCTGAGGATCTGGGGATTATTAATGCTCGATAATGCATGGAATTTGAGTATTCTTTTTCACATATTGGTTTCATTTTTCCAGGTTCATTCAATGCATGTAATTCATATGGAACCCAAACCATGTACCGGGCACTGGGTACACAAATATGAATTACTGTCTCCGTGGCCAGAGAAACAAGACAACCGTTAAAGACAAAATACATGGAGATAAATAAATGTCAATCCATTAAATCATCAGTTGTAAACCATTGTGCAATGGATAGCACAGAGCTCTCAGAGAAACACTTCCTGTTCTTGGAAATGTCAACAAACACCAGATTTATCACTGATGGAGTGAAAAGTTCAGTGGGACGAGATCGGGTCTTCAGGTTCTGCTCTTGATCCTGCCATAGGAGAGCAGAGACACCGTGGATGAAATCCTCTGTTCCATCCCTCAATTATTCCACACAAACCCCCAATTATGTGTGCCTCTATTTTAAGAAAACCCACTAACTGAAACACTGAACTTCTTAAAACAAGAGAGTGAATACCCTTCAATTTACTCTACAAAAGGCCTCTTCAATTTGACAATAGTCTGTTTACCCTTTACACAGCAGGGAGGCCAGGGCCGGGGGAGACCAGGATATGGCACACAAGAGCCCCGGATGGCGGATGGCGGCAGAGCCAACCCTACCCTTCCTTGGATCAACAGCCTGGACCTTGTCCCTTTCATCTCTTTGTACTTCAGGCCCCTCGCCTGGAAAATACCAGAGCTGAACTCTCAGACCCGAAATCTCAGCTGATCCCCTGAGATCCCCTCCAGCTCCAACAGTCTGATCCTTCTAGACACTTCCATTCCTTCTGCAGACCATCCCCCTTGCCCGATGAAGTCACATCCCAGTTACCTAATGTCCACATACTGGTTGACAGATCAATTAGAGCAAACAGCCAGAACCCAGCCAGACTGCACGCGGTGCTCCCCGTGTTCCCGGCTGTGCAGTGCCTGCTCTCGGAGGCGTGGGAGGAAGGAACTGGTGTTCTTTCTTCCCTTAACTGTGCATCAATATGTTGCTCAAGTGTAACCACACGTAAACAGAATTTATTCACTACTTGTCTTGTGTTCTCAAATATTTACACTTTTTGCTGTTTCATGGGGAGGAAAACAACTTTTAAACTCAGTCCAGTCGGCCCAGTCGTAGGGGAAATAAAAAGATGGAACCCCAACTGCGGTAAAATGGCGGCAATGGGGACCACATGATTATCGGGCCCTCAGCAATCCTTAAGAACAGAGCAACTGACTAACAAGATTAAAAACTCAAGGACAACATTAAAAAAAAAAATGTGATGACAAAGTAGTTCCATAATCCCCAAAATACAGGTGGATGGGGACAAATCAACAGCCAACACAGTGTCGCTGTCTGTGTGGGAGAAAACAAAGGGAAGCAACGGGCGCGTGAGGAGGTGGAGAGAGAACCCCAAAGGGGCCAACAGGTACTCACTGAAGACCACAGTAGGAAAAGTGGAGAACTGCATTTGTTGTGCAGGGCCCACGACAAGGTCCAAAGGGTGGGGGCAGCCCCACCCCCCTTGAACTCTCAACAGACTCACCAGAACAGGATCCCACAGGGAGGAGAAACCACCCCGAGCAGAATCAAAATTGAGCGGGTCAGCCAACAGGGACAAAGGAAAAGAAAAGGTTCAGAAAAAAGTGGGAATGGGAAACAGAACCACAACGTCATCCTAATCTAACAGAAAACAGAGGAAGAACTGTGAGGGCAGAAATCCTCCTGAACGTCACACCTTTCAAAAATTCAGGAAAACAAGTTTGTATAAAAATTAAAGAAAGTCAGGGTCAACTCCATGGGCAGCTCTAGAAGAAAAAGGAAAAAGACCAAACAAAATAGCTCTGGGGATGTGGGACAATGAAAACATGCCAGAGAGACATTCAAAAAATGTTAAAATGTAACATTATTTCAAAATGAGCTAAAATTACTTTTAAATATAAATTATGCAAGACATGAAAACATAAGTTAGAATTATGAAAATTCAGAAGTGACTAAATTCAAGAAAGAATCAGAAATTTTAAAAAGAATCATTTTAGAAACAGAAGCCAAACTAGAAGGAAGAAAAATACAGACAAAAAAGTCAGGAACATGTTCAGATGAAAAATACAGATCGAAGGGATTCGACAGTGACAAAGACTGAAGATGGACAAAGAAGAACCAACATAGGGTTAAGAGGGGCTCTTGCAAAACAAAATCAAAGCAAGGGAATAGAATTATAAGAACAGTAACTCAAACTGCCCCCCCTCGTATATATATTTAAAACCTCATAGAAAGTATATTATGTACCTGAGAACACAGACTCAGAATAAAGACATACTCTAAAAAAAACTATAAGATGTATCTGGACCTAGCAATATTGTTCCATGAGCCCTTATTAAGGCTCATGGGAGAATGAACTTCAGATAACCAAGATGACAAGACACAGGGATAGAAGTATTTGAAGTATATAGTTATTAAGGAATAAGGCTAAGTGGCATTAAAAGGGAGTGATTACAACGTGTAAAGGCTATGTGACAGTATCAGTCTCCTACAGCTGCTATGACAAATTATCACAGTGACTTAGAATAACAGCAGCTTATTCTGTTACAGTTCTGGAGACCAGGAGTCCGAAATCTGTTTCACCTGATCAAAATCAAGGTGCTGGCAGACTGCCCCCTCTCCAAGGGTTCAAGGAGATAGTCTGTTCTTTTCTCATCCAGCTTCTGGTGGCCACATCACCCCATCTCTGCTTCCAGGATCACCCTGTTTTCTCCTTTTCTGGGAGGGATCGGTTTCTGCCTCCTTCTTATAAGGGCACATATGGTGGCATTTAGAGCCCACCCAGATCAGCTCCTCTCAGGATGAGCTCCCCTCTCAAGATCCATCATCACATACGCAGTCTTTGCCATCTAAAGTAACACTACAGGTGCCAGAGATCAGGACATGGACACCATGAGGGGCCGTATGTTTCTCAGCGTACTGCAAGGAGCTAGGACAGCCATTCTTTTGAGTGGAAGAGTATAGGGGTGATAATTGATGCTGGCGTTAGTACCTGCTATTCGGAGACTGCAGAGCCTGGGTATTAGAGGATAGAGCAAATGCGTAATTACAGGATATTGAATTCTATCATTTCCTATGTACTTGAAAACTAGAATTCTGTGTGATGAAATATAGGTTAGGTAGAAACCTCATAGTCTATGGGCACCTAGGGGGGCGCAGTTGGTTAAACATCAGATTCTCCATTTTGGCTTAGGTCATCATCTCAGGGTCCTGGGATTGAGCCCCAAGTCAGGCTCCACACAGAGTCTGCTTATCCTTCTCCCTCTGCTGCTCCTCACCCCTGCTCACACACTCTCGCTCTCAAAATCTTAAAAAAAAAAAAAAAAGGAAAAGAAATGAAGCCTCAGTCTTGAATTGTAGTTGGAAATAGGACTATGAACTCACAAGTACATTTATATCTGTCACATTCATTCCTGTGCTCTTTGTATGTATTTTCCCAGCTTTGTCCACTGAAAACGATCTAGAAATAAAAGTCAGCATTGGGGCGTCTGGGTGGCTCAGTTGGTTAAACGGCTGCCTTCAGCTCAGGTCATGATCCTGGGGTCCTGGAATCGAGCCCTGTATAGGGCTCCCTGCTCAGTGGGGAGCCTGCTTCTCCCTCTCCCTGCTGCTCCTCCTGCTTCTGCTGTCAAATAAAGTCTTTAATAAAAATAAAATAAATATAGGTCAGCATCTCAGGTGCCCATACAGTGGTCTTGAAAAATCACCTTGTATTAAAAGATACCAGAAACGGCAGACTCCAGTCTGAGGCAGAAAAAAACAGGAGTCAAAGAGAGGAGAAGGGGGAAAGAACAGCAAGAGAGCAGGGAAGAGGGAGAGAAAAATCTCCCAGGCCCAAAAGAGAGGCCAGCTACCAGGTCATATGTATTCAACAAGGTGAAGAAAGACAGTATCACAGGACAGGGAAAGAGACGTGGACCAGCCCTGGCGGGTCCCACGTGACACATAAAGGCAACTGTTGGTGGTGTCCAGCCAAATACTTGAGCCTACAGACTCTCATCTACTGGCTTCATGGAGGAAACCATCACCGTCATGTGCGTGGACACCTCAAACCCTCCTGGCCAGCTGCCATCAAACCTTCTGATGGAGACCTATGCGCCTGGCACCCCCACGCTCCTACCTGCGGGGAGGCAGGTGTTGGGTTCGCATCCGCAGTCCCTCATTCAGTCATGGATCTCCGTGCAAAGCCACAGAAAGGCATTCTGGCCCGATTCATCAGTTGGTCAAGCTGAATAACCAGGGCCTGCTCGGAGATGGGCCTGGCTGTGTGCACATCAGTCTCCTGGCTGCACAAGCCATCACCTGGGAGCTTTTAAAATTACAGGGATAGAAAGGCCCCAGCCCAGGGAGAGGAGACGAGAATCCCTAAGGGACGTAGGCATCTGTTTTATAAGTTCTTGCATGATCCAAAGGCCAGCTGAGTTGCACGGCACTGTCAGAATACGAAGTGGGCAACTAGGCCACCCTCAGGAGGAAGGCCCCAGCCCCCAGGGCTGCCCGGCACCCACAGGCCTCCCCCCACCGGAATTCTTACAAAATCCAAGACTGAGCTCAGTCTTTTTTTTTTCCCCCCCTCCTTTGCCCTTCTGCAGAACATGACCCTGTAGGGTTCTACTGTTTTTCAAAACTTCTCTCTGGGCTGCAATAGGGAAAAATGGACAACCGAGACTTCAAAGGTTTTTCTTTCCCCACAGAGGAACAAAAGGTGTCCATATTTGAGAACATAAGACATGGGGTGAATAATTCTGCTTGCGTGTGGTTACTTGAGCAACACACTGATGAACAGCTCGGGGCAGGAGCCCCGGATCCCGCCTCCGATGCCCCCAAGGCGGGCACGCCGCGGCGGGGAACACGGGGAGCACCGCATGCAGTCTGGCTGGGTTCTGGCTGTTTGCTCTAATTGATCTGTCAACCAGTATGTGGACATTAGGTAACTGGGATGTGACTTCATCGGGCAAGGGGGATGGTCTGCAGAAGGAATGGAAGTGTCTAGAAGGATCAGACTGTTAGAGCTGGAGGGGATCTCAGGGGATCAGCTGAGATTTCGGGTCTGAGAGTTCAGCTCTGGTATTTTCCAGGCGAGGGGCCTGAAGTACAAAGAGATGAAAGGGACAAGGTCCCAGGTGATCCAAGGGAGGGTAGGGTTGGCTCTGCCGCCATCCGGGGCTCTTGTGTGCCATATCCTGGTCTCCCCGACCCCGGCCTCCCTGGGTAAGGAGGAAACACTGATGAAGACAAGACAAGCTGGGAGCAGGGAGGGGCATCCCTCCCACGTGGCAGACCCAGGGCAGCAAGCCTTCCCCCACAGAAGAGGGGAGTCCGCAGCCTCGTGCATACAGTTCAGACATCTTAATGAGAAACAAGCTACTGCTGGAAAAAGGAAATCATCACGACAAAGCATCACTGTCGTGAGACACCAGACCTCCAAAGGACCCAAGGGGTGCGTCCTCACCCCGACACACCACATCCCTGCTGAATGCCACTCACGCCTCTGTGTGTTTACTGAGCAGCGACTGCCGAAAACCCAAAAGTTCAACCAGCTCATGTAGGGCCTAGGCTACGTACACAAAGAACAGATTATAAACCAAACGGTGCTTAGCAATTCGAGGAAGACCACCACCCAAAGTCGGGAGACCAGTGGAGAAGCCGGTGTTTGAGGAGGTGAGCCCCACAAGAGGAGTATGGAGCGGAAGTTAGCCACCACAGGTGGGCAGCAAGAAAACTAGCTTCAGGCCGAGGGCTGGATCCCCTTCAGCAGAAGGAAAAGGAGCCTCCGACCATAAAAATCTGCACCGTCTTGCCAAGGGGATGACTAGGAGGCCAAAGACCACCACCACGTGCTCTCCGTGAAAACCATGTTGAGAAATCCATCCAAAACAACTCAGAGCTGGACAGAGAGAGGAGGCAGGTGAAACCACCTTTCAAGTCCATGCAGTTCAGACTTTAGAGGATCCTCCAAATGGAGGTGGTTTAAAGCTTTGTCACTCGAGTCCCAGTGATCTGATCCACGTTCCTAGGAAGTACAGAGTATTTAATTCTGCGTCTTTTCTGACTCTCCTTCCCAATACCGCCTGGCTCTAGTCTGTCTTTGTCATTTCTCTGACCTCTACCCCTTCATTTCCACGTCCCCCACCCTTTGTCACCCTGGTTCGGGTTCTTCACCTGGGTTTTGTTTTCTTTTTTAAAGATTTTATTTATTTATTTGACATAGAGAGAGATCAGATCACAAGTAGGCAGAGAGGCAGGCAGAGAGAGAGGATGAAGCAGGCTCCCCGCTGAGCAGGGAGCCCGATGCGGGCCTCGATCCCAGGACCCTGAGATCATGACCCAAGCCAAAGGCAGAGGCTTTAACCCACTGAGCCACCCAGGCGCCCTTCACCTGGGCTTTTAGCACTGGTTCTCCGTTTGCTTTATTTTTACAAACAGCTCTTCTCTCTCCCCGCCCCCAAGACACTGTGTGTGTGTGTGTGTGTGTGTGTGCACGCTCATACACACCTGCATGTAGGTCACCCCTTAGAAACAGTTTTTGTTCCCCACTGTTGACAAGCCACATCTCTCAAGTCTGGTATTATTTTTAAGACTTTATTGATTTGACAGAGAGAAAGCACAAGTAGGCAGAGCGGCAGGCCAAGGTAGAGGGAGAAGCAGGCTCCCCAATGAGCAAGGAGCCCGACACGGGACTCGATCCCAGGATCCTGGGATCATGACCTGAGCCAAAGGCAGATGTTTAACCAACTGAGCCACCCAGGCGTCCCTCAAGCCTGGTATTTAAAAGCCTCCTAGGGTATGGGTCCCCCTACCTCATGCATTTCTTCATGATCTGTGGTTTTCTTACTCTTAAAAAAAAAAAAGGGACTAAAACGCCACATATAAACCCTCGTCTCCCCCAGCCCCACCACAGGACCACCTGTCCCTTCTCCTTCACTTCCCTAAAAGCTGCCCGCTCCCTTCACTATTCATACATGCGCTCCTTCCAAACTGAAAGAGGCCTGTACTTCTTGGCAACTTCCAGAGGGGAACATGGGCCCTAGTTCCAGTTGCTGCCAGCTCTCACTGGCCTGTTACTACCCCCCCCGACACACACACGCACAAAAACGCAACCCGTTCTTTGCACAACTACTACAGTGACATTCTTACACTCAGGAATCGTCATTTCATGCCCCTGCAAGACCCCTTCCAGAGTCACAGACGAAGCCACTAACAGCAGCCTTGGAACACCGGGCTGGGGAAGAAGGTGGACAGATAAGCCCTCCCCCAGCATAGCCGTGCCCACAGCTCGTGAAGAAAGCTCAGTGGAACATCCACTGGAAAAAGCAAGGCCTTGTTTTAGCAAATTCGTGGTCCAGTGTTTCTCAGACTTGGGGATGGAGTGACCTTGGACAAGTCACTTAACACAGAGCCTCCTAAACCACCATGATGAGAGAGAAGACACCATCCCTCATGCAGAGTACTTACAAGGATTGAATGAGGGAGGGTACAGGACACCCCACAGAATGCCCCGCATGCAGCACGCGCGCCTACCCACTCCTACCACTGTGCCTGTCTTTCCACACATCCATTATCTCCCGAGTGGGACCACCTTCTGGTCACCGTCCAGTCTTCCGGCTCTCGGACCCCAACACCCAGCATTGTGCCCCCAATACAGAAGCACAATAAGTACTTCCTATAGGACTGGATCTATTTCTACACCTGCAGTTAGGAACACATATTCTGGTTAGATTCAGAACGGGCCACATGGAGGGAAGCAATAAATGTATGGAAGGAAAGTGACCATCAGGGCCTCGGGAGGGAGTACGCAAGGATTCATAGAGACCGGCACCTGGGGAAGAGCCCAGGGCCTTCTGGTCATTCCACCAAAACCGCCTCAGCCAGCTCCAGCATGCTGACCCTGCAGTTCTCAGTTGTGCATCCTGAGTTGATTACAATCACCTGATTACCGACACAGAGTTGACCAGGTTCTAGTCTCAGGTGTACCCATCGCTCAACAAGTCCACGTGTTACTCGGTGCTCACCAGGGCAAGTGTCATCATCATTCGATAACCCTGCGATGTTATTACAAGATCATTGACCAAGTTCCCTCTGCTGCACTGTTCACCTCTGACTTCCTCTGTAACTGCAACTTTCCAGCTCTTAATCCCCCCATCACCTAGGTCACCCACCCCTCTGTTCCTCCTGCTGACAACAACCAAGAACTCCAGCTCTTACATATAAGACAAGCAGAAGATGACTCAAAGACGGGAAGAAGGCCAACCAGCCAGGGACCTCAGCACCCAAGGCACGAAGTGGCAGCTGGGTTCCCTGGGTTTTCCTTCTGCCTCACGTATCCCAACCTGGTTGCTGGAGAAGCCAGAGACCCAGAAAAGCCAACAAATGGACAAGTTAAAAAATCCCAGGATGTCTGGCTGGCTCAGTGGTGAGAGCAAGCAAGTCTTGGTCTCCCTTTGAGCCCCATCCTGGCTTAGAGATCACCAAAAATAAAAAATAAAGTTTTTAAAAATCCCAAGAAGAGCCTGCTTTCTCCAGCCAAAGGACCAGGACAGGGGCAGCCTCATACAACAGAGAGGTTTTAGACAATAACAGCCCTACTCAAGCCCAACGCCACAGAAAAAAACCATGCCCCTACCTGCTGGGTCAAGAAACCTGATTTTTGGGGCACCTGGGTGGCTCAGTGGGTGAAGCATCTGCCTTTGGCTCAGGTCATGATCTCGGCGTCCTGGGACTGAGCCCCACATGCTTCTCCCTCTCCTGGCCCCCCCACTTGCACACACCTCTCTCTCTCTCTCTCCCTCTCTCTCTCTCTCAAATAAAATCTTAAAAAAAGAAAGAAAGAAACCTGCCGTCTGCCTCCATCAGGCTGGAAGGAGATGCTCCACCCGTAGCTTCTTCCCAGGGCAATCAGGGAAGGCTGAAGGGAAGGTGGGCCACCAGGGTAACACGGCCTCCCCCTCCTTGCTGGGGACGCGGAGGAGGCCTATCGGAGAGTCCGGAACTCTCATCACCACCCAGCGGTTAAAAACGCAGAGGGTCAGCGGAGGCCCCACGAGCAGCACGGGTGAGGCACTCCCGACCGGCTCCGGCGTGGTCTCAGCGGAGGCCAATAAAGGTTCTATACTTCTCTCCCCACCTGACGGTAATGAACACTCCCCTCGCCTGCCACGAGCAGAGGAGGCTTGCTGAAACAGAAGATTTAATTAAGATCCAGAAGCTCCTAATACCCAAAACGTCCACATTTCAATCAAAAAGCATTCATCATTCCGGGAACCAAGAAAATCTTGACGTGAGTGAAAGACAATCAGCAGATGCCAACACCAAGATGAGGATCTATTAGAATTATTAGACGAAAATTTTAAAGCAGCCTTCATTTAAGTACTGTGCTTGGGAGAAATTAAAAAAAAAAACAGCCTCAGCAAAGAAACAGAAGACATGAAAACTGCCACTCCCAGGTGGCACCCGCTACTAACTGAATTCGAATCGCTGAGAACAGCCCGCCACCAGAATGCGTTTTTGTAACTCCCCCGTGAGCAGCCAGGTGTGAGAACCAGTGCCCCAGCTTCATCAAATTAGGGTGTCTATCAGCATCACCTGGAAGACGTGCTCACACCAGATCAGGCCCTAATGCCTCTTCAACAAGCCTGGGCCTCTGAATTTTGATGGGTTTCCAGATGATTCTGAGAGACGTCAAAGGTTGAGGAACAGCTGCTTTCGCTAATCGAAGGCACCTGCATGAGATTCTCATGCAAGGACACTGCAAAACCTTGACCTGAAGGAGGAAAGAGTTGCATGCAGTAACCCTGAGTCCAAGGGTCAAGTTTCAATCATACTTTGGGGACGGGTGCCCAGGACAAAACGTGTTTAAGCGGCGCTGCCAAATAAAAGAAAATCCACACACGTGGAGGGCCAACCTGGAGATGTCACCACGGCCCAGGTACAGGTCATGTGTGTTTGTGTGGAGAGAGCGTGGGAGTGAGATGTCACGTTACCTGTCACTTGGCCCCTGGGAGACATGAATCTTTCTCTTGGCAGAAAAAGAAAATGCTTCCACGTGAGCGCCTCTTCCCACCCAAAGAGGCCAACACAAAAACGGGAGAGTCTGTAATCGAGCTCGAACAAAAGGACACCACCGAGGAGCTTCTCTGCGGGGGCCTGTGGGCGAGCTCCCCAGCCGGGGGAGGCAGCAGCGGCTCCCCGGTGGGAAGGCAGCCGGCGTTCACGCTCTCCTGGAGGGGCCTCCGGCCAAGAGGAGGGTCCTCGGAAACGGAGCCGGGAAAGGCAGGGAAGGGGCCGTGGACGTGGCCAGGAGGAAGAGGTGTGGAGCCCCCAGCGACACTGGAAGCGCACAGCCAGAGGCCAGCAAATCACACTCGTCAGGAAGGAAGGGCCTCCCAAGCTCCTCTCCGCCCCGCTGCTGTCCTACTCACTGATGCCCCACGTCCGTGTCTAGAGATCAGCGACATGGTGCACCAGAGAAGCAAGGGGCCTACTGCCCGCTGGCACACAGCAGCAGACTGGTCTCTGGGTCACAGGCAGGACCTCGGCGGGAGGTACGAAGACCAGCACCTCTAACAGACCATTGGCCCATTCGATCCAGCCTAAAGAGATGTGCCTCGGTTTCCTCGTCTGCGAAATGGGAACAACAGCCCCTACTCTCACGGGGCTGCTGTAAAGATTAAATTAGTCCACATATGTAAAACTGAGAACAAAGCGTAAAATATGGTACTTGATAAACACTAGCTCTTGGTATTTTGAAAGATCGGCAGTGATAATGCCCTGAGCGCAACTGCCTGGCTTTGACAGGACCTGTCCATTACTAAACTCCGTCTCTCTATGCCTCAGCTTCCCCATCTGTAAAACGGGTAACAAGAGTACCTTCACTCCCACGGCTGCTGGGAAGACAAATCATTTCAGAGAATGTGAACAGGGCCTGGAACACAGTAAGTGCTTTTAAAATGACCGTGATTATGATGTTGACTTTGTATGATGTGGACAGCATGAGGCAGGCACGTGGAGCTTCCCCTGGGCCCTAGAGGAGCTTATGGCCTAGATTAGGAGGCAAGAGATGCACACACTCGACCAGCAGGGAACAGCAGCACAGAACACAGGACCTGGGACAACTCTTCAAGCATGCGTCTCCCTCTCCTGTGCCCACACGCAGGCTAACGCAGTTCAGAATGTTCTGGGTGCAGGAGCGTTCCAGGTCTCGTTCAGCTTTCAAGGCTGGTCAGGTCAACAGTCCTCCTGGGAAGTGCAGTAGCTTCCAAAATACATGGGGGGAAAGCCCATGGCCCTCTGCTCGCACGGATGGACCACCAGGATCTGAGACCCACAAGACTCAGTCAAGTGCCGCAGAAAACCAACGGGCTGACACGCAGAGGGTAGGGGAGCGAGGAGTCCGAGTGTTCGGGCACTCTGGGCACGAAACTTGCTGGAAGTGTCCCCGTAAGTAACTTCTAAAGCCAGCTCCCCGAGGGCTTACAAGGAAACATGATGCTGAATCGAAAAATTGAAAAGGGAAATGTAAGCATCACGAGATATTAATTAATCCCATGATGCCAGATTCCTTCTGCTTAGATTACCTCTGCTTAAAGAAATATTTATCCAAGACATTCAGGGAAAGACAGTGAAGACAGACAGCATACCGCATGCCACGAGATTCTGTGATTTTTAATCCTAACGAGGATTAAAGGCTGGAACACATGTGATGGGGGCAGGCACCAGAAGCTAGTTAACCCCTTTTATTTTTTTATTCCCTCCCGAGGAGGCTGACAGCTATTTTAAGCCCCCAAAGCAGCCACACTGTCTGGGTTGCAACTTTGGGAATCAGAGTGGTCCGGTAGCTAGAGCTTTAAACAGGCGTGCAGCCTGAAGATAATATGCTACCAGGCCTCTGACTTACCAAAAAATTAATCTAACGCCGCAGATTACAACCACGCACAGATGCAACCTATGGTAAAATCTGTAGGACAAAACAATAATAATAATAATAATAGCAGCCCAGCCTGTGCCAGGCTCTGCACGAGGCGTTTCCATGTGTAACTCATTTACCCCACGAGGTAGATGATATGTGTTCCCTCTTTTTACAGACCAGGGTGCCATGGGACAGATGTTGAGTAACTCGCAGAAGGTCACACAGCAAGAGAGGGACAGGGCCGGGATTCAGACCCAAGCACAGTCTGGGTCCTGAATCCACGCTGTGCTATACTATCAACCAAATAAGATTATAAACTAGCAAGTTAAAGGAAACAAAACAACAAATTGGGGGAAAAGGTATCGATTCATTAATGAGAACACACAGGCTGAAAATGTTTTGGTTTCTTTTTTTTTTTCTTTTTACAACAAATGACAATTATCTCCTCCTAAAACTGGCCAGATGTTCTGTAATCAAAGATTCTAATTCCATGGCACATCCATCACGGGGATTCCATTTAATTCAGGGAAAATGCTTACTCGGCACTTCCTCTGGAAGGAAGAGGCATTTTGTGGAGTGGGAGTGGCCGTGCGTCCTGGGAGGCCAGGGGACTGCGAGTCACAGGCATAGAGCAAGAAACCAGGTCGGGAGGGGACGGGAGCCAGCTGAGGCCTGTCCAGTCCTTGGGATCGCGTCAGCGCCCTCCTGGCAATCCTTGTAGGAAGCATCTCAGAAATTACGTCCATTTACTGCAAATACACATTCTCTGTGCAAGGCACGGCCCTCAGCACTGCAGAAGGCATGGGGGTGGGGGGGACGCAGAGTGACAAGGCCCCTGATGACGGCACGGGGAGAAAAAATCAGGGAGGGACAAGCTGCTTAACTGCACAGTGGGGTCTGGTCAGTCCCCTCAACACAGAGGAGGGACTGGTCATGCCCACCCCAGCAAGCGACACTGGGCTAAGTCTGAGTGGGACACGACATGGGGGCCTAGGGAATGGGGTGTACTCTGATCGGGTCGGAGTGTGGGGTGATCACGGGAATTATTCCAAAACAGCCCTGGATATCATGCTAAGAATTGTGGATCTAACATAGTAGGCTTGGAGATTCTGTGTTTTTGAGTAGGAGGACAACATAATTACATCGCAGGAAAATTACCAGAGCAAAAGTTTATAGGATCAAGCGGAGGCCTCCAGAAAGTAATTCAAACAGTCTGGGAAGAGGTGGTGAGCATCTGAACCAGCCAGAGGTGGGCAAGGATGGAACGGGCAGGGTGCATGGGTGGATGTCATTGAGAAGATTCAAGAACACAGCAACCGACTTGATGTGGGGGTTCGCGGAGAGAAGAGCCTGGCCACAATGGGGATCCAGGGACCAGCCGATGAGTCAGCTATTAAACCAAAGGGTCCAGGCAGTGCTCTAAAACGTCAGGCCTCAGTGCCCACAAGCATGGTGGGGTCACCAAGAGAAGTCCCAAGTCAGAGAGATTTGCTATCTAGCTTATCCATATTCCTTGGGGCAGAGACGGCCAGCAGAAGCACCACACAGAGATCTGGAGGCTGGACTAGAGAAAGAGGTCCGGGAGCCAACCTGCCTAGCAGTGAGGAAGGGGTGCAAACCAGCCGTCATAGGAGAGGTCCAAGGGAGGAGAGAGAAGAGCCAGCAGGGAGGAGGAGGGCGAGTAAGAGGGGGCAGAGCACAGCCACCAGAGAGCCTGCTCGGAGAGCGGACTGAGGCATTCCGAGGAGGACAGGCGGCACGGCAAGAAACCGGCAAGGAACAAGGACAGAGAAGGGGAACAGTACAACGGTTCGTCACGTGGAGCCAGGACAGAAGTCAGCACACCACCGGAGCCGAACAGACCGTGGGAAACTGCAGAGGGTGGACCGCTCTCTCCCGGGACTGCGCTGTGAAGGGAAGGAGGGACACCTGTTGAAGAAAGAGGTGCAGAGAAGTGAATCTTCTCGTAGGGAAGGCCACAGTGCATTCCTGGGCAGAGACGAGGGATGAGCCAGGGGGGAGGAAGGTGGGCCCGTGGAAAGGTGGGCCCAGTGAAGGGGAGATTGAACAAAGACTCTGCAGAGGATGGAGGGCAGAGGGATCTCAAAAAAGAGGAGGGACAAAGAAAAAATATATAATTGGACTTCATCACAATGAAAAACGTCCATGTTTCAAAGGGCAGCATCAAGAAGGTGAAAAGACCACCCGCAGAACAGGGGAAAATATGCACCCATCTATATAAAGGACTTGAACACAGAACAAAGAACTCTTACAACTCAAGAACTTTTTAAAAAAGACAAACTGAAAAATGGGTCAAGGATCTGAATAGATGCTTCTCTGAAGACGACATATAAATGGCCAATAAACACGAGATGTCCCATGGGGCGCCTGGGTGGCTCAATGGGTTAAAGCTTCTGCCTCCTGCTGGGGTCATGATCTCAGGGTCCTGGGATTGAGCCCCACATCCGACTCTCTGCTCAGCGGGGAGCCTGCTTCCTCCTCTCTCTCTGCCTGCCTCTCTGCCTACTTGTGATCTCTCTCTCTCTGTGTCAAATAAATAAATAAAATCTTAAAAAAAAAAAGAGAGATATCCTGTATCATTATTCATCAGGGAAATGCAAATCAAAAGCACAGTGAGACAGCACTTCACACCCACTAGACTGGCTAGACTCAAAAAGCCAGACGATAGTAAGTGCCGGTGGGGACGTGGGAAACCAAAACCCTGTTGGTACGTATGGGGCAACCACACTGGAAACAGCCCCTGCCGGTTCCACAAAGGGTGAAACCTCGTTACTAGCAGACCCAGCAATTCCACTGCCCCTTATCTACCCACAAGAGAAGAAGATGGACATCCCCACCAAAACAAGGACACCGTGTTCACAGAAGCAGTGTTCATAGGAGCTAAAGAAGAAACCTCAATGGCCATCAGTGGATGAATGGATAAACAAAACATGGTCTATCCACGCAACGGAGTATGATTCAGCCATTAAAAGGAATGAAGCACACACACACCTGCTACCGTATGGACTGGAAACACGCTAAGTTAACGACACAGTCGTGGGGTGCCTGGCTGGCTCAGTCCGCTAAGCATCCGACTCTTGGTTTCAGCTCAGGTTGTGATCTCAGGAAGGTGAGATCAAGCCCCTCATTGGGCTCCACGCTCCGCGGGGAGTCTGCTTAGAGATGCTCTCCCTCTGCTCCTTCCCAATCCTGTGTGCGTACGCTCTCTCTCAATTAAATAAATCTTAAAAAAAAAAAAAGATGCCAGTCATATGCATGCATGCACACACACATAAAAAAACACATTATATGATTTCACAGATATGAAATGTCCAGAATAGGCAAATCTAGAGAGAGAAAGTAGTTTAATGATTGCTTAGGACTGAGATGGATGGGAGGGAAGGGGGATGCTAAATAGAGGGTGCAGAGGTTTCTTTCTGAGGTGATGAAAATATTCCAAAACTGACTACGGTGATGGTTGCACATATCTGTGAATATACTAAAAGCCACCTAATTGTGTATTTTACATTAGTGAACTGAATGGTATGTGACTTATGCCTCAATAAAACTCTCAGAAAGGAGGCGGGGGGAAGGAAGCTCATTTTCCAAAAAGAGGAAGGAAAGCAGCAGAGACCAAGTTTGCAATGTTGGGCAGGAAAGTGGAAGGGGCAGAACGGGTCATGGGCATGGCCCCAGGCAGCCCTGGGAAGCAGGACAAGGGTGGCGAGGTCACTGGGGAGCTAGCTAAAGGCCTCAAGGCAATGAGGGTGTGAGGAGGCGGATAATTATAGTCAAAGAAAGCATTCTGAAAGTTCGAGTTCTTGGAAGTAGCAGCATTATGTGTAAGCGATAATAAACGGTGAGTCCGATTAGGGTCTTGGACATAATGACTGGCAAAGGTCAACATTACATGTGGCTGAATGATTTGCACACTGAAAGGACTGGGACATTTTGGGCCGAGGAGACAAGACTGAAAGCCATCGATTCACGAAATTATGGCTAGGTGACACAGACCTGCCCACCAGATCCCCAAACGCCCACTGTGGAAGAACACAGGGGGACTCCGGCACAAATAAAAACAGGCACCATCTCACAGCAGCGCTGCGTCTCTGAAACTTACTGCTCCCCCAAAAGTGGTCTAGGCAGGAGATAACAATGGGAGGGGCGTCTGGATCCACCAGCAGAGCATACGACTCTTGATCTTGGGGTCATGAGATCGAGTCCCCTGTTGGGGGTGGAGCATACTTAATTAAAATATAAGATAACAGTGGATTTAAAAGCATCTAGACAAATACGTAAGAAGGTGAAATGAACCTCTGTTTCAATGGCAGTATCAGTGTATACAGCAGGCCCTCCATTTGAACCCCTGCTGGTCCAGAAGACAAGACCTTGGAGGCAGAGCTCCCACACCCAGGATACTGTGGAGTTGGGGTGAGAGCTCTTTACCACGCTGCAGGCTCAAGTATGAGTCAGAGCACCCCATTTACAGTGAGGCAATGATGCCATGTCCTAATCTGGAAGCCCTCACCACAGCGTGCTCAAGAGCCATCCACAGGCAGCCTCTGCTGTCCAGGGTTTCTGGAATCTCTAAAATCGACATCACGGAAAACACCAGCCAGTGGAACCATTCAGCAAGGAGGGAAATATGGCCAGACAACTGAGTTCAGATTTGACCAAGAGCTCCCCAACTGCAAAATCACTCCACAATAGGACAATATCGTTACTGCTTTCAGATTTTCTGCAATTGGTACTTTCTTCCGCTTGACAAATACTTTGTTATTGCTGGCTATGTAGCAATGGGGCAGGGGTTCTACACGGAGGCAGGAGACAAGGTCCTCAACATCCCTGCAGAAGGTATGTGCACAGGGAAAAGAACACAAAATTTCATAGCTGACTGTGATCCAAAGACAGCTCCGGCAATCTCTCCCACCCCACGTGCACCCGTGCAATGTGACCTTGATGCTCGCCCCTCAGGAATGAAGTCCTCTTCACCTCCCCTTGAACCTGAGCCAGCCTATGGCCTGATTTGACCAACAGAATACAAAAACTACCCTGTGTTAACTTTGGAGGACAGGCCTCCGAGGCTCTGCCTTCACTGCTTGGAACACCCCCTCCTGAAAGCCAGCTGCCAGATAAAAGGGCCACCATGCTCTGAGGACATCCAAGCAACCCCGTGGAGAGAACCACCACAGGTAGGATCGGCCATGGGAGTGAGGCCTTCGAGGACCTTCCAACCCAATCCAGCCACAGCCAAATGAAGCCAAATGACTGAGCCCCTCAACAACAACACATGCAACAGAAGAACAGCCCAGCCAAGCCCTGCCTGAATTCCTGGCCCACGAAATAAACAGACGCCACATAAAACCACTCCATGATCGGGCAATCGGTTAAGCAGCAAGAGACTACTGAAACTGACTTGAAGCCAAGAAACCAGGCCTGAGTCCTGGCTCTGGTCTTGTCTAGCGAGGTGAGCCTGGTTCAGTGACTTCCCCCTGCGCTGCAGTTTCCTCGTCTGTAAAAGTAGGGGCTTGTGTACCAGGCAAGCCAAGGTGCTTTCCAGTTGTGACAGTCTGCGCCGGACCCACGGTCTCCGGGAAGGGGTGAGGCATGAGCACTGTGTATACAGACCGGCGATTACCTGAGTATTAGGAGGAACCTCGGAATAGGAGACAACACCCCTGGGCACGGCAGCTGCATGGCTCATAGTCAGTCCTCACTAAATATCAGCTAGAATCATATCATCTGAGCACTTCTGTGATGCTAGACGAGTTAATCCCTCTGATCCCCAATTTTTTTTCATCTGAGAAATGAAGAGGACACAAACACTTCTGCTTCTACCTAAAGAAAAGGCTTTGTATGGGGAAGTCCCATACGGATAAAAAAAATCACCTACAAAATGCATAACCATGCTACTAATACTTGTATTATATGCTTTGCACCAAAGACATGCACAGTCTTCTCTTCACCCAGCAAGGGGAGGCAGTCGGTCAATGGCACTGGCTACTAGGAAGACACATGGGGACAGAGGAGAGGCAGGTACAGAGCGGCCACACAAGCCATTAGGCCGAGTGAGATTCTATCACCCACCCCCCAGCAGTGATCAGTGGGCTAGGCACCCATGCTGACCACGGAGAGCAGGTAACCCCACAGGAGCAGCTACCAGCCCGAGGGGATAGCTGGAAACAGCCCAGCATTAAAAGTTTAAGGAATTCCCTACATCAGAGTCCGAGAGGCCAGCAACCTGAGAATGCCTGAGAATCAGACCACCGCCCAGCACAGGGAGAACACTCTATAAAAATGATTAAGTAAGCACAGGGTCTGGGAGTCTGGAGGAGTCACAGCTCCTGGACTTAAATGCTGGCTTTGGCATCCACAGCTGTGTGCACTAAAGCAGGCAACAACCTCCCGAGCCTATATCCTCATTTATAAGACATGAGGAGACCCACTTCTAGGGAAGCAGTGAGAATTACGTGAAACTGCACATGAAAAACATCTGAGATTCTGCTTTATCATTAAATGCATGATGTTGTTTTTCATTTTCTTTCTTTCTTTCTTTCTTTCTTTTTTTTTTTTTGAGAGAGAGAGAGATGGGGGAGAGGGAGAGAGAATCTTAAGCAGGTTCCTCAACCAGCATGGAGCCCAACACGGGGCTCGATCTCTCGACCCTGAAATCATGACCTGAGCCAAAAATCAAAGAGTCCAATGCTTAACCGACTGAGCCACCCAGGCACCCTCGTGATGTTGTTTTTAAATGCACCGACCCTCTGACTCCCAGATACCCTTCAACCCCAGCCGTAACCTTTAAATCTCTGCAGAGGCCTGAAAATGAGTGGCATTCATCCAAACAGTCCCTCCATCCAGTGTTGATTCTGAAAAACTGCCAGCCCTTGGGACAGAAAGACCTGGGCTCATTTTCCAAGGGGATCTGACAAGGCGGTGAGAATACATTTACATTTCCCAGCCTGTGCTTTTCCAAAACAAGGGACGAAATGTGGTGTGGGTTTAACCCTGAAATCCCAGTAAGCATGCAGGTCCACAGACCCCTGCTCTGGTGGCAGGTGGAAACCAGCCCGAGGAGGTATTTGCTGGATGCATCTGGGACAGAAAAGCTTCTCCTTCCACCTCTACTCAGGTCTTGGCTGATGGGGTTCAAACATACTGGTGTCCAGCGTCGATTACAAAGGGCTAGGAGTTAGGACTCAGTCCTCGGTCAGCCCTGTGCTTTCTCCTCTACCTTGCCGTTCTCAGAGCAGAACCCCTTGGTCGCCTGTGTCTCAGATCTGCATTGGGAATACAGCCTGGACCAGCTGTGGCTCCCCCTCCTCTAATCAAGCACCACTGTGGGTGAAGCCGGGGAAGTTACTATAGGAACTACATCACGCAGCCCCCAGACATTTGCTTAGAAAAGAAATTCCATGTAGGGAAGGTGAAGGTAAGATCTAGCAAGTTGGAGGGAAGCCTCAAGCCCAGTGTTTCTCAACGTCTGGTCCCGGACACTTGCATTAAATCACTGCAATCCCCATTAAGGGTACCCAGTCCCAGGCTCCCCCAGATGTGTCAAACTAGAATTGGGGGTGGCAAGAATCTGACTTTTCAATAGGATTCTTATCCCTCTCAGGTTTTAAGACCTAGTT
The DNA here is from genome assembly GCA_002007465.1 of Ailurus styani. Taxonomy (NCBI): domain Eukaryota; kingdom Metazoa; phylum Chordata; class Mammalia; order Carnivora; family Ailuridae; genus Ailurus; species Ailurus styani. The sequence continues at coordinate 701,544 of LNAC01000762.1, forward strand.
GGGACCAAAGGGAGAGACTGTGCAAAAAGAATTAAAAAGGTTTTCAAACACTTTAATTCTTGATCCCCCTTCTTGTCCTCATTCTTGTGAAACAGAGCACTGGTGAACCAAACAAGACAAAGCCAATTCCCCAGTTTACGGATATCCAAGAAAACTGAATTACGATCACAATGAAAAGCCATACTGTAAAGCAAAAAACTTGCTCACCAGAGCAACAGGCCTGGACAAAAATTAACCCAAACATACCATCTTAGACCAACCAGATCTATTCTGAGAGAAGCAAGATAAGATCTTGGCTACAGCCCCACTCTGGTCTCAGCCATACCCAGTAATTCCGCTCTGCATTCCACCACAGGGTTTGAGAGGGGTGGGAGACAGGGGGTGTCCTAGCCCAAGCAAATATGGTTGAGGCAACATTATGGGGGGGGTGTTAAGATTCACCAATTCACACATCCCCATGAGAAGGAAAAAGATCTAAAGATAACTGACTGCATTGGGCACATATCAGACACTCGAAAGACGTTTTGCAAATTGAAGGAAATAGCCACCTGATGGAGTCATCCTTGCCAGAGACGACAACACCATGCATCTTCAAAGCCACGAAGGAAAAAAGGGAACGAAGAGTACAACTATCTCCCCATCGAAAGTACTGTCTCTCCAAAAGCAGCAAGAACCTAAAAAACAACCTACGGGCAGGGTCAATACCTTCTGTCACTTCTCAGCGACAGGCACACAGCAGGTGCTGCGAAACTCTGCGTTTTGGGGTCAGGCGGCACCAAGGAAGAGCAGAAGCACTTTGGGCCAGGGACGAGCAGCGGGAGCCCGGCTGCGGTGGCAGGAACCAGAACGCCTCCCTCTGGGAAGTGCATCTCAGGGGGCCAGCCTCATCACGCACCTCCTGGTCCAGACCCCAGGCTGGCGCCCCGCCCCCTCCCCAAGGACGGACCCGGGGCTCCGGCCTCGGCGCAGAAAATTCCAGTCATCCCCGCTAAATTCTCCAACAGCAGTTCCCTACTAGCTGCTGAAACTTAACATTACGCCACAAAACTAGCAAATGGGCAGCTTTCACCCCTCCCCCTTCAATGACTGGCACTTGCAAAGGAGTCCTGGCAAATCAGGCATTTAAGAAAAGACTGACACCGGGACCCGGTTACCTGGAATCTAAAACAGAAACAAACACAAAAACACCCCTGGATTATTTTCCTGGATCAGGAAGCAGGCATTCCCCCTTTAAAAAAAAAGAAAAGAGAAGAGAAGAAAAACCTTCCTGAAAGCACCTCTCCCACGGGATCCCAGCAGGTAAATAACACCAGCGCTTCCCTAAAGCGACTCTACAGAACCGGGGGTCCGGGCTGCGCTGGCCCGCTGGCTTCCCCCGCGCGCAAGGAGGGCTCGGGAAGTCGGCCGGTCCGGGGAGACGAAGCTGGGGGCGTCTGCAGGTGGGAGGAGGGGGCGCCGCAAAACCGCCCAAACTTCGCAGCTGCTCTGAAGCAGTTCTGGGCAGGAGCCCGCGGAATTCAGTCCCGACGAGGGGAGTCGCCTCCCTAACAGCCCCCCCCCCCGGAATCAGGCTGCCCGCCAGCCCCGCGTCCGCTCGGACGTGCCCCCTCCCCGGCACTGCCCCCCGCCCCGGGGCCCCTCACCTTGGCCTCGAAGCAGATGCCGTGCTGGAAGGCGTCCTCGTTGTGCAAGGGGATCCGCAGGTCGTGCCCATCGTCCACAAGGTTGTACTTGGTCTTGCTGGGCATGGTGGTGACCCGCGCTGGAGCGGCTCCTCCGC
>LNAC01000762.1:703971-744252 GCA_002007465.1 Ailurus styani
CTGTGTCCTTACGGTCACGTTCGGAGCCGGGCTGCCGAGGGTCCGCCGCAGCAGCAGCGCTTGGATGTTTCGTTTTTGTTGGGGGGGAGGGGCGGTGTTTATTGTCGTGTGTTTATGTTCTCCCGGGAAGGCCCACGTCCTGGCCCAAATACATCCAAATTACTAATTCCAAGAGTTCCCTTTACCTGGAGAATCAAGACTGTACCCAACGGGGGCCCATCGCAGGCGCTTTTTGTTCCTTGGAGCGGTGATTTGTGGCTCACGTAATGGGGCCTGGGGGATGCCTTTTGGAATGGTTTTAATATTAAAAAGCCATCAGCCTGTGGAAATGGAGGAGGCCAAAAAAGGAATGCTAAGGACAAGAGAATCCTCAACCTTTTTATGTTTCTTAATTAAACCTCCTGTAACTGTGTGTGGACAAGATGAACTTCCCAGTTATTTCTGTCTGCTCTATTCTTCCTCCCTTCCTAAATGCTTCAGTCAGTTTGCCTATTGTTAAGAGACCCGTTTGCTCTTCTCCTTTACATCAAGAGCTTTTGCCTTGCACAGTGTGCAGATGAAGGGGTCATAGGAGTATCTGCCATAGGCACCTGCTGAAACTTCGTAGGTAGTGGACAGGATAACTATGATTTCCGTGGCTCCACATGACCCCCGAAGTCCCAAAACAACCAAAGAAACTGGTGCCAACGTCAGTCCAACCTGAGATCACTGAGACCAAATGGGCACCTCCCGAAGGTTGAATTCATCACTAAAACCTGCTTTTGATGCCCTGTGGGCACGTCCACCCAAGAAACTCTCAAATCATCAAACTAAACGTCACTGATTGTTATACCGGCAAGGCTTGGAATCACCACAAAGCAACACAGTACTGTTTGCAAAAGGCGTATCTTCCTATGCCATTTCCATGATAAATCCATATAACAGAATGCCTTACTGCTCTAATTATATTTCTCTTTTTTTTTTTTTTTTTGAAGTGCTAAGGTACCATTGTCCTTGCCTAAATTTTGCTTACTCCCTACCTGCTGAAATTACTGGTCAAGATGTAGCATCTTCCGGGCTATCCCCTTACATAAAAGCAAGCTGATGACCAGAACAAATTCATCACATACTTTTTGCTGTGTAGACTTTATTATAGTCTTAGATATTAGTTAGAGCCAAAAATCATTTGCACGGAGGAAACGCACCACTAACATCTTATAAATACAGAACATGAAAGTCTAATCAGGCATATCTGACTCTTTGAATGTCACCATAGTTTTAATAAATGCATCATAACGTGCTCTCTAAAACCTGGCACAGAACTCCACAACTTCAAGGCAAGATTTCAAGCGACTACTCATTGACCTCTTCTTCTCCCTCCTGAATTTAAAGTCTTTTGACTCCAAAGGGCCTTTTTTCTAAATTTCCTTGGGTCCCACTGGACTGCTGAATTTTTGGAATTTCCTATCTAACTCTCTAACACATGGTAGACCAGACACAAAAAGCTGAAACCCCAAAGATATTTCAGGGTCTAATACAGTGACTACTCCGTAGTAGACATCTAGTCATAATTTATGGAGTCAAATAATAATAGCTAATGTTCACTGAGCTTTTTCTATGTGCCAGGCATTGTTCTTAGACCCTTACGTGTATTATCTCATTTAATATTGATAACACTCCTAAGGGTTATCCCATTTTTGAAGAAACTGAGGCACACATGGGTTATGAACTTTCCCAAGGTCACACACTTAGAAAGGAGAGGAGCCAGGATTTGAATCCAATTCTAAGTCACGAGGTGTTTCCATCATGGCCTAGATTGCCACGAAAGTCTTCTTCCTGCAAACGAGGTGCCTATCAAATTTGGGGTCCATGTTTTATTTAGATGTGTATTGTTGCTAAGCTCTATTCCTTCCGCTTCAGTTAGGTGAAATGTTCCAAAAAGAAGAGGTCTGTTCTCTGCTTTGACCTCCACCTAATACGTCAGAGCCACATGGGCATAAAAACACCCTTCTTCCAGAAACAATGGGCGTCCAAAGTAAATTTCCTTATTTTTTAGCAGTGATCTCAATCTTGTTTTTGCACCTTTAAATATAATTGAATTTCCCACAGCATTTCCAAATCTATTTTTTAAACGAGTCAATTTTATCACTTTCCATATCCTTCTGTATTTAAAAACTGCATAATACAATTTTAATCTGAAGTACATTTAATTAAAATATAAATTGCTAAAGCGTATACTTGCTATGTTAAATTTTATTAAAACTTTGTTTAAAAATGAATTGAAAAAAATTCCTAAGTCCCTTTAGAACTGGAAGTTACTAGGAGGTTCTCTAAGCCACCTCTCCCCCCTTTTTTTTAATAAGTGACTCTTTTTTTTTTAAGATTTTAGCCATTTCTGAGAGAGAGTGAGCACAAGCAGGGGGAGGAGCAGGGGGAGAAGGAGAGGGAGAAGCAGACACCCTGCTGAGCGAGGAGCCCATCACAGAACTAGATTCCAGTTCTATCACGATGGAATCATAACCCAAGCCAAAGTCAGCCACCAACTGACTGAGCCACCCAGGCACCCCTCATCCACCTCAAAGAAACAGAAACCTGGGGAGAGTAAGTAGTTTGCCTAGACCTCACTGTAAACAAGAGCTCCTACCTACTTCAGTGATCTTTTCCTTACACAATGATCGGTTATACGTAAATTAACAGCAAACTTTATTTTGAACTTTATTTATGTATTTGGAACTGAGAAAATTCATTTGCTTTTGGTCGTAGAACACCTGCTTCACAATGTACTTCCTGTGCATTGTCTTACCTGGCCATACGATCAGTATACCCATTTTACAGATGAGGAAACTAAAAGAGGGAAGTAACTGGTGTAGGTCAAAGAGCAATGGGTCCTGGGAATCCTTCCATGTGTTTAACCAACAAAGAAGGAAGATGATGTCAGCTTGCCTGGTACTGCTCACATACACACATGGAAAGAACTCAAAATCTTTGTAGAAAACATATCAAATATGAAGAACACATAATGATTTCCTCCTGCTAGATAACATTTAGCTCCAAAAAGTTCAAATTCTTTTTTCACGGCATTGTTTTTAAGTTGAAGATGTCTCCTGGGGCATAGAGAGCTAGAAATCATTAGCCCCCTTTTCTTTCTCGGTAGACAAGGAAGACTTTGTTCAAAGCTATTGCAAGTAGGGGAGAGAACTGAGAATTCAGGGGTCGGCACTCAATCTGAGCTCAAATCTGCCGAAACAAAGGACTGGCCTACATTATTTTTTCCCCTTAAAATCGACTCCTGTGACTTACACCCCTATGCCAAGGGCAGGCCACATATTCCATTTATTTATTTTAAAGGTGAGCCTCTCTGTCGACAAAATCACACCTATTACGTTTTTATAAATTAAACACTCTTTCAAATCGACTTCCACACGGAGGTTTGTGCTCCAGGCTTTCGGGCACAGCCGGCCAGTGCAGAGGACAAGGTTGGTAGACGGGAGCAGTGGGGAGCCTGGCTGCAGCTGGTGCCTTCTGGCTTTCTGGAGCACTTTCCAACCCATCCCTGGACCCGAGAGGCAAGAAACAGAGAGTACTGAAGGTCTAGAACATTCTGGGAAGGTCTGCATGCTGCCTCACAACCTTCTTTCTCCTGGAACACTTGTGGAATGAGATCTTGAGAACAGAGCAGGGGCTGCAGAATTGTGTCCTTGATCTTAGCCAAAAGGCGGAGAAGTGATGGGTCTGCAGAATTTTGGATTGAAGGCAGCAGAAGGTTGGGTGCCTGGCAGGGTCCAGCGCCCTTTCTCATGGAGATTCTTCTAACTCTCCTGGGGCGGTGTGACCATTCCTTGCTTTTTGAATTCAGATTTCCCTTTGAAGTTAACAGCTGTGTTTCTGGGCTCTGTTTAATATTTCAGGTGAGAAATTTTTATTAATTCAACAGCTTTTCGCCAAAGAACCTTTCAATGAGGGGTAATACAATCATATTTGACAAAAACTAACAAGAGTTTCTTCATTGGGGGTGGGGGTAGCGGGGGGAGTCAGAGAGGTGAACACCGCAAGGAGACACTTTTAGGTGGTGGAGGGTAATGTGATCTGAGCATAAAAAGAATCCTGGGAGGGAAGGGAAGGGAAGGCTTCAAGAGGGAGGTGAGGCTCAAGTCCAGTCTGAAACAGGGGAAGGATTTAATAAAACAGCAGGAGGAGTGCCGAAGACGTGGAGACAAGTCTGTAGAGACATCAATCTACAAAGTGTCTTCAGGAGACAGTGAGGGGACAAGCTCCCTGGAGGGAGAAGCTGCAAGCAAGTGCCGTTGGAGGCAAGGCTGGTCCCAGAGTCTGGGAGCACCGTGCAGATGACGTCCACACCGGGCTGCCGCACGGTGCTCCTCCGTGGGAAACATCTGAACGGGGTTGGGACCCACGGCACTAATTCAGAAAGATCACCCCTCGGAAAAGGAAAAGAAAACAGCATGTGTCCCCCCCTCCGACCCTTTTATTTCGGCTGCAACTGAAAAACTGGCACTAAAGCAGATGGTTGGATTTTCATATCACAAGATTGTGTTCTCCTGTACCTATAAATAAAGGATGATGAAAACAGAGCTGCAACAAGTTTCCCCTCGGGATGGCGGGCCCCTAAGTACCTCCCCATCGCCTGCTTCCAGATGCTTCCTAATTCTTTTTTTTTTTTTTCCAGATTTTTATTTATGTATTTGACAGGGAGAGAGATCACAAGTAGGCAGAGAGGCCGGCAGAGAGAGAGGAGGAAGCAGGCTCCCTGCTGAGCAGAGACCAACCCAGGACCCTGAGATCATGACCAGAGCGAAGGCAGAGGATTAACCCACTGAGCCGCCCAGGAGCCCCCAGATGCTTCCTAATTCTTGCTTCTATTCCGCTTTAGCTTCGGGCCTTCCCATGAGGTGACCTTTTGAGTATTATCTGTATGACCCTCCATTTGGTTTTGGTGGTTTATTTGTTTGTCTTAGTGCTCCAGGATGGCAAGGAGAATTTTCCTTAGTTTGGGTGCCGCGCACGGAGTTGGTTTTAGAACCTTCACGTTTATTCCTCCAAACTTATATCTCGCTTCCTAAATCTGGGACTATTTTCCTTCGTTATCTATTTAAAACACAAAGTAAGCCCAGCTGTTAGAGTTGGAGCTTATCTGCTCCACTCAATCTACTCTGTGGTTGTAGTCGGTCTTGGTCCCTCTTTATAAAACCCACATTCTTAAGATAAGAAGCCGTAGGGGGAAAAAAAAAGGCCTGACCATTTGACAACACTATGGAAACACTTGGAAATGTGATGTAAGTAAATATTTTATTTTCAGATCTCCCTTTGGAGGTGCAAAGCTATTAAGCAGCTTTGTAGCAGCTTAAAAAATGAGTGTCCTTCAGATGTGTGCTTTAAAAGAAAGAAAGAAAGAAAGAAAGAAAGAAAGAAAGAAAGAAAGAAAGAAAGAAAGAAAGAAAGAAAAATACAGATGTGCAATGTGCCCAGGTGTGTTCAGGCATTTAATTTTCCCTCCCAGGTCCCAGATCACCCACTTTGGGCTTTAGTTTCCGTGACCCCAGACTCTGATCACCTTAACAGGTTTCTCTCCCCACAACCTACTGTTGTCTTTTGAACTACACGCAAAGGGAGTGGCACAACATGCTTTTTGAAAATTACAGGCATTTCAGGATAAGTTACTAGCAAATGAAGTGTTGAGGCCTTATCCAGACCCAGCTTAAGCAGTTTTCCGTCATCAGCAACTGCCTCACTCCCTTAAAAGGTCTTAAAATCTCCTTTATAAATCCCTTGACATCACCGGCTGGCCCCTCTCCACACCACTCAGAGCATTTTTCCTGAAACCGGCCTGGAGGGGCCTCAGAATTTTCCACCTCTCTGAGCAGCCTCGCCTGTGCCATTCGCTGGCCGAGGCAGCCTCTGTAATTTGAGCTTCTAGGTACATGATAACAGGTAACTGCCGCCAAGCTTAATTCAGAACAAATGTTCCTCGAGTTCTCACCTTTTCGGAAAAGCTGCCAGTCTAACAGCTAGAACCCTGACAGGGTGGGGGGAGAAGGTAGGCTTGGGATGGGATTTCTGGGTACGGGTCTGGTTGTCCGGACTAGGTGCTGGGCACAGCACTGATGTGCTCTTGGGGTCCCCTGGTCTGCCCGCGGTGGCCCACGTCCATCTGTGAGACCGGCTTCCTTCCCCATCGGTGCCTTCTGGGCTTCCAACACGTGCCTCCGAAAAAGTCCTCACCGAGCCTAATGAGGGAATGGACTATTCTAATTAGTCAAATTTTCTGGTTAGTGGGAAGTTACCATGGATATAGGATTCACCAAGGAGAATGAGACGAGAGTACAAAGCACATTTCTGAACAGATATTTGCACACCTGTGTTCATAGCAGCATTAGTCATAATAGCCAAGAGGCAGAAGCAACCCCAATGTTCATCAACAGATGAATGGAAAAACAAAATGTGGTGTGTGTGTGTGTGTGTGTGTGTGTGTGTGCGCGCGCGCACGCATACGCATAAATATATATATAGTGGATATTACCAGGCCTTAAGAGGAATGAAATTTGGGGACGCCTGGGTGTCTCAGTTGGTGAAGCATCTGCTTTTGGCTCAGGTCATGATCTTGGGGTCCTGAGATGGAGCCCTGCATAAGCTCTCTGCTCAGCGAGAAGCCTGCTTCTCTCTCTCTGTTTGCTGCCGCTCCCCCTGCTTGTGCACTCACTCTTTCAAATAAATAAATAAAATCTTAAAAAAAAAAAGAGGAATGAAATTCAGACACCTGCTACAATGTGGATGAGGAATATGCTAAGTGAAATAAGCCAGTCACAAAAGGACAAATATGAATGATTCTATTTACATGGGCTACCTAGAGTAGGCATATTCGGAGAGACAAGAAGTAGACTAGAGGTTATCAGGAGCAGAGGGGAGGAGAGAAGGGGGAGGTACAGTAGAAGGTGGAGTTTGTGTTTGAAATAATGAAAAACTTCTGGAGATGGCTAGTGCTGGTGCTTGTACAACAGCGAATGTGCTTAATGCCACTGAATTGTATATTTTATTTTTTGTTGTTTTAAGATCTTATTTATTAGAGAGAGCATGAGCAGGGAGAGGAGCAGAGGGAGAAGGGAGAAACAGATTTCCTGCTGAGCAGGGAGCCCCATGTGGGGCTCAATCCCAGGACCCCAAGATCATGACCTGAGCCGAAGTCAGACGCTTCACCAACTGAACCACCCAGGTTCAGTTGTACATTTTTAAATGGTTTGAAAGAGCGTGTTTCTGGGAGCACCTGGGTGGCTCAGCCTGTGAAGCGTCTGCCTTGGGCTCAGGTCATGATCCCAGGGTCCTGGGATCAAGCACCGCATGGGCTCCCTGCTCAGTGGGGAGCCTGCTTCCCCCCGCCTGTGTTCATGCGATCACATAAAAACAGAAAACGTATGTGTCTGGAGTTATTGTAACACTTCCTTAGGGTGCGTGGGTTTCTTGTGGAACTGCAGGGTCACCACTACGAACATCAATCATCGCTCTGCTGATGAGCAGAACAGCTCTGATTAATCCGATGTTCTCATGGGACGCATACTCTGTGCAATTTCAAGTCCCTCTGGAGACAAGTCGGGCTGATGAACGAGAAAGCTATTAAACAAGAAGGCTCGGGAGCTACCTCAAGGCAGTTCTTAACAGTTATTTCCATGGGAGTTTTGACAGATTCTGGAGCTTGAAGGGCTAGAGGAAACGGATTTTCATCTGAACCTCAAGGGTAGGGTGAAAAGTCTTACATTTCCCAGCTGTTGGAGGTGGATGTTATTTCATTCCATATGCATTTATTGAGTGCCTACTATGTGCTTGCTGTTGCATGACATACCTCACGCATTCAACAGACATTATTAGTCCCTGACTGTGTGCCCATGAACGACTCTGAAGAGTAGAAAGAAATAGATCAAACAATTCCTATGTTCAGGGCACCTGGCTGGCTCAGTCAGTAGAGTGTGTGACTCTTGGTCTCGGGGTCATGCATTCAAGCCCCATGTTGGGTGTGGAGCCTACTTAAAAAAAATAATAAATAAAGATTCCTATTCTCGAGGAACTCACTTTGACCTATCAAGGAGCTAAGACTGGTATTCAGAGAGTGCACAAATATTGGTGTAAAAATGCCTCAAAGGGTTCAGACAAAGAGAAGTCACTTTGTATGGCAGCCAGGGGTATGTGGTGGTGGGAGGTGATACAAGGAAAGCTTTGTGGGGGAGGCAATATTTCAGCTTGGCATTAAAGGACTGTAGTACGTCCATGGCCAAGGTCAGAAAAGGGCATCCCAGGCAGAGGAAACAGCCAGTGAGACTCTCACTGTCCCTCAATATACTTGAGGCAGTAGAACCCCCCAACCATCCTCCACTGCATTGGGAGGTTACCCGAGACTTCCCCGCGGTCAGCCAGTGAGCACTGCTCTATTGTCCACTGGGCTCTGCAGGCCCGTCTCAGATTAACGCAAGGGGCTTGGCCACAGAGGTGCAGAAGGAGCTGAGCCAGACTCGCCAAGACCTGTCTGAGCTCAGACCTCCAGCCTGTACCTTTGCATATTATTTGGCCAGAAAATAATAGGATCTCAACAAAGAGCTTTTCCTCCTGTTGTACCCAATAAGAGGAAAAAGAGATTTTTTTTTTTAAAGTGCTTGCTTATTTAAAGGTCATGATTATAGGGGCACCTGGGTGGCTCAGTGGGTTGAGCATCTGACTCTTAATTTCAGCTCAGGTGATGACCTTCAGGGTCGTGGGATTGAGCCCTGCATCAGGCTCTGCGCTCAATGCAGAGTCTGCTTGAGACTTTCTCTCCCTCTCCCTTTGTCCCCCCACGCCCGTGCACCCTGCTCTGCTCTCTCTCTCTCTTTCAAATCAATAAATAAATCTTAAAAAAAAAAGAAGTTCACAAATACAAAAAAGAAAGACAGTGTAATGCTCTGCAGCAGAGAATGAAGCCCAAGCTTGTTGACAGGCCTGTCTTACACATTTGTGCACACACATCCACACACATCCTTGATTTCAGGGGCAAGAAGGAACGGGACCACCTCGGTTCTGTACTCACCCACACCCCACACTGCAAAGCAAAAGGAGAGATTCCTTTATTTCACAATACGAATCTCCCAGCAACGATTACACGTTGAGCTCTGAGAGTCACACACCAGCAGTGTGTGTTTTCTTGAAGTCTGCTTCTGTGGAGGGAAGTCTGCCCCCCACCCCACCACCCAGAAGGGAAGTGAAAAGTACACAGAATGATCTCCCGTGACATGTTGGAAGGTGCCCGGCATTGACACTGACCTTGTCTCATCAAACTCTCATAACTCTGGAGGTTGGAGACCACGGACTCTTCTCGGAACGAAGAACTGAGACTTCAAAGTCAACATTGGAACACTGTTCCAGATTCCACACAGCATCCAAGTGTGAGGGGAAAATGTAGGAAGAGGCACCAGAGGCAAACTTTTCCAAACAGACAATTTTGCTCAGTGGTGACCTGATGCATGTATGTATATGCATGAACACACACACACACACACACACACACACACACACACACACAGAGTTGTGGTGAAGACTTAGGAGGACAAGCCCAGTTGTCACACTGCCTGAGTTTATTTTTTTATATTTCTTTTTTTAAATATTTTATTTATTTATTTGACACAGAGAGAGAGAGATCACAAGTAGGCAGAGAGGCAGGCAGAGAGAGGGGGGGAAGCAGGCTCCCCGCTGAGCAGAGAGCCCGATGCGGGCCTCGATCCCAGGACCCTGAGATCATGACCTGAGCCGAAGGCAGAGGCTTCAACCCGCTGAGCCACCCAGCTGCCCTTTTTCTATATTTCTTTTTTTTAAGTAAGCTCAACACCCAGTGTGGGGCTGGAATTCACCACTAACTACTGAGCCAGCCAGGTGCCAACCCTGTCCCCACCCCCCACGGTCTGAGTTTAAATCTGGGCCCATCCCTCTGGAGCTCTGTAACCTTGATAATTAACCTCTCTGTGCCTCAGGTTTCCCATCTTTGATATGGGAACAGTAATGGCATGTATGATGTGTCTCAAAATAACATAGGATGAGAAAATCAGGTGGGGATACAGATGAAACGGGATTGGCCATGAATTGATAATTGTTGATGAGTTGATAATTGTACAAGGGGGTTCATTATATTTTTTTGTCTCCTTTTGTATACGTTTGGAATTTTCCATTTAAAGAAAGTTTTAAGCAGTATTATTCACAAGAGCCAAAAGGCAGAAACAACCCAAATGTGCATCAGTAGTTGAATGGGTAAATAGGGGCGCCTAGGTGGCTCATTGGTTAAATGTCAGGGTCGTGAGATCAAGCCCTACATGGGCTCCTCTCTCAGCGGGGAGTCTGCTTCAGATGCTCCCTCTCCCTCTGACCTTCCCCCCCCCACACTCTCTATCTAAAAAATAAGAAGAAGAACAAAATAAAACGCGGTACATATACATGTTAAATATTATTCAGCCTTAAAAAGGAAGGAAAAAATTTTTTTAAATTGTATTTATTCATTTGACACAGAGAGAGAACACAAATAGGCAGAGCAGTAGACAGAGGGGAGAAACAGCCTCCCAGCTGAGCAGAGAGCCCAACATGGGACTCAATCCCAGGATTTCAGGATCATGACCTGAGCTGAAGGTAGACGCCCAACCGATGGAGCCACCAAGTGCCCAAAAAAGAAGGAAATTTTGACAAATGCTACCACATGGATGAACCTTGAGGAATTATGCTAAGTGAAATAACTTGGACACAAAAGGACAAATACTGTGTGATTCCACTTACAAACAATAGCTAGAGTAGGCAAATTTAGAGACAAAGTAGACTAGAGATTGCCAAAACCAAGAGTTGGATGCTCAACAGACTGAGCCATCCAGGTGCCCCACATTCCTTCTCTTTGGTTTTGACTTCCACACCCCACTCGCTGTAAATCTGTCTGCCTGTGGCTGCCTTGATGAGAGGGACTTTCCAGAAAGGGGCATATTTGCAAAGTCAAGACCGTCGACGGTGTCCTTGCCTTCCTCACGGCTCCTCAGGAAGAGTGGTGAACTCTGAACACTGGGAGAGCCACGCCCTCTCAAAAAGGCTTCCAGGGATCGCATGGCCTTGCTGTCTCTCTGTATGCAATCTTCCTCAGACTTCTGTCTTGCTTGACTGACCCACGTCCCACGTGACATCCCTACAAAACAAGGAATGAAATGTCTGATGTTGCCTCGGCACAGCGGTAACATGGTCTTCCCATAGAGTCTTCTTAGAGTCCTCTGCCACACCCTGGACTCTGAGTCTAACCTACACACGAGCACCACTGGGGGCAGTGAACTAACCGCACCGACCGGCCACCATGTTCTCTTTGCGCAGGAGCTGGAGACTAACACCCCAGAAGGCTATGCCTCCGTGTGAATTGCCTCTCCTCTCCTCACAGCCAAGACTCACACTCAGTGCTCACTTGCCCTCCCCTTCCCTGACTCACTCATTCATTTATTCAGGAAAAATGCTACATGCATGCATTTCATCTCCCTGCCCCAGTGAGTTGGTATGAGGTGAACTACCATGCCTAACTCAGCAGTGGAAATGAATTGTCAAGGAAAGCTCACGGGGGCCTCCGGATACCACTGAGACAACCGCCCACAGTGCGACGGGGCCGGTGAGTGACAGGAACGTGCTGTGGTGCACCGTGCTTCGTAGCCATTATTCCACACACACCGCTAGGCAGCTTGGGATGGTTGCACAAAGGTTACTTCATCTCTCCAGATCCTGCTCCCACCATTGGCTGAGATCCTGGATTAGGGAGACTCGTGAGATTTCCACCCCCAGTCTGTCTCCTCATCTCCCTGCGTTGTCATTCACAGCTCTGACGTCACACCATCCTGCCACACCTGCCCCTGGTCCCCCTGGGGTCCGTGTCCAGGGCAGCGACACGTTCGAAGGTTCAAGGAAATAAGAATCTATGCTATTCTATCACTTCCCATTTCCCCTTACTATTAAAGATGTATTTATTTGAGAGAGAGGGAGGGAAGGGGAGAGAGGGAAGGAGAAGCAGACTCCCCCTGAGTGAGGAGCCCAAACATGCAGGGCTGGATCTTACCACCCTGAGATCATGACCTGAGCTGAAATCAGGAGTCGGACGCTTAACCAATTGAGCCATCCAGGCGCCCCTTCCCTTATTATTTAGAGCAACTTAAAACACTGAAGGAAGACACTTTTAGGGTTAGCGCCTTCCACCCCGTCCTTTTACACAGGAGGAAAGCAAAGCCCAGAGACGTTAAGTGACATTTGAAAGGCCACACAGCTAGCTGAGAGCATGGCTGGAGCTGGAACTCAGCTTCTGGGTGCTTCCATGATCCCAGTAAACGGGCTATTATCTACCCACCATGCGGAACTCCGCAGGTCTTCCCCGGCTTGCCAAACAGGGACGTTCTCAGGGGACCGCCACCTGACTCCCTGGAACCGGTCTGCTTGCCTTCCAGGGCCAGCTCTCTGCACAGTAACGCAGTCTCTGGTGCCCTCAAGGGGCAGAACCGAGCAGTGGCGACTTGCTCGGGAAGCAGTCTGAGAAAGCAGCCCTCTGATCCACCTCCGCCCCGATTTTATAGAATACTTGGGAATCACCTTTTCATTTTGAAGATCATGAAAGCCAGAAGCCCAGGCGCTGTGGGGGAGGGAGGACGTGAGGATGCGGCAAGGACGGGGGCGGGGGAGGAGGAAGGGAGGAAGAAGGGGGACCCGCAAAGGCTGACTTGGATGGGAAAGACCACGAGACGGAGAGTCAAGATTTGGGGGTTCCCACATCTTTTATGTAAGAAACCATCCCGAAACTAACCACTGACATAGACTACATGTAAGCAAAAGTAGCTGTTTGGACACTTAACTTGTGTCTCATTTCCTGTCTGACTCTCGAATGATCCAAGTCGACATTTATCGATGCTTCTCTAGGGCAGGCACTGTGCTGCCACAAGAGACCGAAGGGACTTGAGCTCATTTGTCTCCAGACATCCCGCTTGGCCAGCGCAGTGCAACTCGGTAAGTGTGAGATTTGAGCAGTGTGATTTTAGGCAGGAAAACTAGAGATGCTGATTCCACGTGCAAAGTGTGGAATCCTAGCCCTGGGGCTTCTGATTGGGTGTGTTGTTCTTATATACCGACCCGTGGCGCTGTCCCCTCCTCTACCCTTGCTTTGTCTTTCTCATCCTCACACCTCGCCCTCAGGAAGATGCTTGTATGAGTCAGTCGTTGACGCTAGCTGCTGTAACAAGCAATCCCAAGTCTCAGTAACTTAGCCCACGAAAAGTATTTCTGACTCACGCAAATCTGAAGTGGATGTTTCTGGTCAAGCAGCTCGTTTGCACAGCTGTCTTCTAAAATGGCTCGTCAATTTTGCCTCAGGACCCAGACTCCCACCTTGTGGCTCCTCCTTGTCATCACGGGATCTTCTGAATGCAGCTAGATGACAGGGAGATGAAAGGCTGTTTCAGGAACCTACCCAGCTCAGCCCGGGGGTTCGCATATCACTTCTGCCCCCAGTCTTACTGTGAGAACTAGCCACGTGGTCCCTTGCACACACGCCAGAAGCTGAGACCCGGGCTCCCTGGCTGGAGAGCTGCTTGCCAGCAGTAACTCTGCATCTCGGAAGGGAGCGTGACGTTTTAGGCTAATCATCCCCACCCAAACAGCACTTGGGAATAATGAGGCATTCAAGTTCTGCTATGAGACACAGAGAAATAAAAAGGATTGTTGACGTATAGTTTATTCTGCATAAAGACAGATCGCAGATAAGAGTGTGCTTCCTGTTCCAGAAATTCTGAGCTGAGAAAGGCAGAGGACAGCATGAGACACTGGATTTGCCACTAAAGGAAGATGAGGTTTGAGGAATCAACGGCAGGTGAACAGAAGCCCTGGTCTCCTGCAGGTGCCTTCACCAGCTCAGAGAGAACTGGATTTGAGGCCCCTGGTGTCTGTACCTGTTCCTTTAAAATATGAGACCTAAACCCCCAAAGGGTTTCTGATCCAAGGTGTGGGTTTGCCATACCTAGGGGTGATGACTTGATGATATACTTTGATTTTATTTATTTATTTAAAGATTTTTATTTATTTATTTGAGATAGAGAGGGAGAGAGCACAAGCAGGGGGAGCAGCAGAGGAAGAGAGAGAAGCAGACTCCCCACTGAGCAGGGAGCCTGACTCGGGGCTCAACCCCTAGGATCATGACCTGAGCCAAAGGCAGATGCTTAACCGACTGAGTCACCCAGGAGCCCCTTTGAATACCTGAAACAGTCTGTTTGGGATGTAATTGTTAACACTTCACTCTTCAATCAAAAAATAGAAATTGGGGCTCCTGGGTGGCTTAGTTGGTTGAGCATCTGACTCTTGATTTTGCCTCAGGTCATGATCTCAGGGTCATGAGATTGAGCCCTGCATCAGGTTCCGTGCTCAGTAGGGAGTCTGCTTAGGACTCTCTCTCCTTCGTGCTTTCTAGATAGATAGATGATAGATAGATAGGTAGATAGATAGATAGATAGATAGATAGATAGATAGATAGATAGATAGATAGAGGTAAAGAAAATCTTTTAAAAAATAGATATAAATATTGCCCAAGCTTAAGATCCTGCCTGACCAGTCCCTTTGTGTGGACCGGGGGTGGGGGGAGAGGAGGGGAAGGGTCAGTACAAGGACTGTATGGTAAGCTTTGTGGAACAAACCAACTAACTAGTGAGAAGTGGACCCCTAGAAGTAAGGAGGGTCCTAGAGTATGCACTCTCTCCCTTTCTGGAGCTTTGTACCAAACACAGAGAACAAGAGAGGGGCCAGAACAGACACAGAAGCCATGGACCTGTGCATTCTAAAATTCTCCCTGACCACGTATAGGACAGCTCCAAGAGCCTAGGTGGGGACTGGCCTATAATCAGGGGGCTGGGCTAGCTCTGGCTCTAAGGGGTGGAGAAGCAGGAGCTCGGTAGACATCACATGATCCTCATCAGAGCATGCAGTACGAAGCACCCTGTGTGGTTAGTGGTCTTTAAACTAAGATTAAATTGTCCTCAGGCTGATGAAGGGGCGCCTGGCTGGCTCAGGTGGTAGAGCATGCCACTCTTGATCTTGGATCATGAGTTTCAAGGCCACATTGGGTGTAGAGTTTAATTAAAAACAAAACAAAACAAAACAAAAACTGTTCTCCAGGCTGATGAACGAAACTTAGTGCACGTAAGTATCATCCTGGGAGTGCAGAGGAGATTGCACCAAAATGCAAAGTCCCAAGGCCCCATCTAGAAAAGTGCTTTGGGATGGGACCAGAAATCTGCACTTTTCAATGACATGACCGAGTAATTCTCCAGTAGGTGCTGGGGACATAGCTGACAACAGCTGTGGGCTAGGAGGCTACAGTTTGGTGCCTTTCACAGAAATAGCAATGATTTCTATCACCATCCAGGAAAAATTAAATTCCCTTTTTTAAGGAAAATGTTCGTGTTGCTTGACATAATCTTATAGAGCTTTCAGAAGTCGAATATGTATATTTCACTTCTTGGCAGTACACATTTTACATTTTGAAGCAGCGATCCAATTTTTATATTTTTGAAGCTGATTTTGTGTCTCAAGAAGGCGAAATGTTGAGCTGCTCATTTAGGCACAGATGTGTGCAGTCACTGCAGGTAAACCTCGCCAGTGTGGCCGGGGCATCACAGGTCCTTTATGAAACAGGTGGTGGAAGGACAACACGGATCTTACAGAACACAAGCAGTTGTACAAAAGTGTTCTGTTTAACTGAAACATGCACAAGAATTCTGAGTGTTTTTCTTCAAAGGTGGTGGCGATTTTGATTAAACTGGCCTATAATGCATTTTTTATTTTTTAATTTTTTTTTTTTTTAAGATTTTTATTTATTTATTTCACAGCGGGAGAGAGATCACAAGGAGGCAGAGAGGCAGGCAGAGAGAGAGAGAGAGGGGAGGAAGCAGGCTCCCTGCCAAGCAGAGAGCCCGATGCGGGCCTCGATCCCAGGACCCTGAGATCATGACCTGGGCCGAAAGCAGAGGCTTTAACCCACTGAGCCACCCAGGCGCCCTATTTTTTAATTTTTTTTAAAGACTTTATTTGAGAGAGAGATAGAAAGAAAGAGAAAACATGAGAGTGGGGATGGTCAGAGGGAAAAGCAGACTCCCTGCCAACCAGGGGTTCCGATGCAGGACTCAATCCTGGGACTCCGGGATCACGACCTGAGCAGAAGGCAGATGCCTAACTGACTGAGCCACCCAGGCGCCCTATAATGGATTAAAAAAAACCAAACTGTTGTTTTTATTTATTTTATTATTTTATTTTATTTTATTTTATTTTATTTTATGTAATTTCTGTGCTCAGTGTGGGGCTCAAACTCATGACCCCAAGATCAAGAGTCACAAGCTCCACCCACTGAGGCAGCCAGGTGCCCCCAAATATTTTTTTTTTTATTTGAAATGTTTCTTTTTACAGGGAGAGTAGCATGAAATACTGCAAATGTCAGTTTTTGTAGAAATAATAAAATTCTACATATAATAGAAAAAATAATAAAGGACGCTGAGTTGAAAGCATCCTTAAAAGTAAACTATTCCAGCTGCTCGTCTAATGTTCACTGTGGGAACAGCGCTAGCCTTGGAGGCTAAGGCCTGTGTTTAACCCCCGGCTTTGCCATGTGGTCAGGAGCTCTACAAACTTAAGACATGTGGCTTGTGCCTTCTGGTCTTCCGTTTCCCCATCTGTACAATGACAGGGTGACCACCACGGTCTCTTTCAGCCCTCACATTCTGTGATTCTTTTCTTGAGACAATCTTCACCTTCCTCTTCATATTTATTCATAATCTAAAGAAGAAAGATGAACTGATTTTTACTTTGCAAATTACCCCTCAATTCAGAATGAGTGGATTAGAATGGTTTTGTAAAATCTGTACCTAAAATGAAAGTTTCCTCATCTAAAATGCTTAAAATGTGAATAAATAAATAAAACCGCCAATAAAAGCAGAATGGAAGAGCGTGCTCTGATGTGAGGCTTCAAGAAGACAATGGCGACCATCCAGCCAATGATGCTTTTCCATAAGTACAACCTGTATTCGAAGTGGAATTACTGTGTTCCTCACTACAGATAAACAGAGCCATCAAATACATAGTTGTTATCCCAGATGATCTCTAGAGACACAAACTCATGCATTAAGAGCTAAAACTCGGCATCTCTTTGGTGCCTAATGGGATGCACCATCCTGCTTGAACATGAATTTCCATCTGGAAAGTGACTTCCTTTTATCTTCTAAGTAATTCATGGAAGAACACCTTGCAAACCTTTCTTAAAAGATAACAAAGATAATCACCTTAATTTTAAAACATTTGATACAAATACATAACTTTCGTTGGGTGCTCTTTGCTTTCAAAGCACACTGTATGAACTCACTGAATGATTTAATTTAAATAAAGCAACAGACACTCACAAATTGGATCATCAGTACAGTTTGAAACAGCCCTGGCATCGGTGTCTTGACTGCCTCTTGCTAGCTGCATGATTGTAGCGATTTACATAACTTCTTTGAGCCTCAGTATTCTCATCTTTAAATGGGGATAATTCTACCCCAACACTAAGCCTAATGGGAGAATCATTTTTTTTAAAGATTTTATCTATTTATTTGAGGGGGGGGAGCACAGAGGGAGAGGAAGAGGGAGAAGCAGACCCTCCACTGAGCAGAGAGCCAGACTTGGGGCTCCATGCCAGGACCCTGAGATCATGACCCAAGCCACGGCAGATGCTTAACTTACTGAGCCAACCAGGTGCCCCCTAATGGGAGAGTTAAATAGATAATACAAAAAAGGAAATTATGAAAAACCAGCTCACATTATCCTTACGGTGAAAGTCTGATTTCTTTCTTCCCTAATGGGTTCTGATCACCAATTCCAATGTGTAGGGCTCCCCCCAACCCACCCCCAAACACCAAGCAATTCTCAGACACCAGCTTAGTGTCCTATAATTTAACTCAATTCTGACCTTATCTATCTGGAGATAGTATTAGATTCTGCAGGCTAAGGGTTCAGGTCTATAAGACTTCCCCCACTCCACTTCACATGCCAATTTTAAGTCCAGGTTGTCATGTTCTGTCCCTTCTGAACAAATGACTATAAATCACAGGTTCCGATGACCCTCTCCCCTTAGGCTCGATTAATTTGCTGGAATGACTCACAGAGCTCATAGAAACATTTTATTTACCTCGATGGTTTATTATTAAAGGATATAACTTTGGAACAGCCATATGGAAGAGATGCATAGTACAAGGTATGGGAAAATGCACAGAGTTTCCACACCCTTTCCTGGTTCATCACTCTCCCCAAATCTCTATGTGTTCAACAACCAAAAAACTCTCTGAATCTGTCCTTTGGGTTTTTATGGAAGCTTCGTTACATAGGCGTGATTTTTTTAAATTAACGTATAATGTATTATTTGCTTCAGGGGTACAGGTCTGTGAATCATTAGTCTTACACAATTCACAGCACTCGCCATAGCACACACACTCCCCAGCGTCCATAACACAGCCACCCTATCCCTCCCCTCCACCCCCCAGCAACCCTCAGTTTGTTTCCTGAGGTTAAGAGTTTATTATGGTTTGTCTCCCTCCCTGGTCCCATCTTGTTTCATTTTTTTCCCTCCCTACCCCCACGACTGCCTGCCCTGCCCCTCAAATTCCTCATATCAGAGAGATCATATGATAATTGTCTTTCTCTGATTGACTTATTTCACTCAGCATAATACCCTCTAGTTCCATCCATGTCATTGCAAATGGCAGGATTTTGTGGGTTTTGATAGCTGCATAGTATTCCATTGTATATATACACACCACATCTTCTTTATCCATTCATCTGTTGATGGACATCTAGGTTCTTTCCATAGTTTGGCTACTGTGGACATTGCTGCTATAAACATTCGGGTGCACATGCCCCTGAGGATCACTACCTTTTATCTTTAGGGTAAATACCCAGTAGTGTGATTGCTGGGTTGTAGGGTAGCTCTATTTTCAACTTTTTGAGGAACCTCCATACTGTTTTCCAGAGTGGCTGCACCGGCTTGAATTCCCACCAACAGTGTAGGAGGGTTCCCCTTTCTCTGCATCCTCGCCTACATTCATAGGCGTGATTGATTTACTCAGTCGCCTTTGGCAACTGATTCAACCTCTGGCCCCTCCTCATCCCCAATGGTTAGGGAGGTGGGACTGAAACTTTTTGGTGGGGTCTAAAGTCATCTCTCCCCCCCCAAAAAGGCACCTTCATTGCTCTCATTACTTTGAAAATTTGGGTGCCTGGGTGGCTAAGTGGGTTAAAGCCTTTGCCTTCGGCTCAGGTCATGATCTCAGGGTCCTGGGATTGAGGCCCGCATCAGGTTCCCTACTCAGCGGGGAGCCTGCTTCCTCCTCTCTCTCTGCCTGCCTCTCTGCCTACTTGTGATCTCTCTCTCTGTCAAATAAATTTTAAAAATCTTAAAAAAAAAAAAAGAAAATTCCAGCAGTTTTAGGAGATCTGTACCAGAAACAGGATGAAGACCAAATACACGTTTATTATAAGTCACGATGTCACACCCCCAACAATGGCAACAAGTCCACTTTCATGTCTATTCAATGCCCTCCTGGAAGCCCTGGCAGTGAGGCAAGAAAAAGGAAAGGCATATGGATTGGCAAGGAAGAAATAAAGCTGCCTTATTTCTCAGACAATTTGATCATCTGTGTATAAAGTCTTAAAAGATCTATAAGAAATAAACTAGAAGTAACAAATGGGTGTAGCAAGACACAGGACACAATGTGAATGTATAGGGAGAACATACGAGGAAATGACACTGGGAAGCTCAGAAGTCGGAGCAATAGCAGACAATTTAGACAAAAAGAACCCGAGACCAGACAGTCATGAGACATATCCCATACCCTAGTTTCATGAGCATTGTGTGCACTTGGTTTTGCACATTGTCTATTTTCATACACTTGCCTTGAAAGGAAAAATTTGGGGTGTCTGGGTGGCTCAGTGTGTTGGGCCTCTGCCTTCGGCTCGGGTCGTGATCTTGGGGTCCTGGGATCGAGCTCCATGTTGGGCTCTCTGCTCAGTGGGGAGCCTCCTTCCCCCTCTCTCTATGTCTGCCTCTCTCCTACTTGTGGTCTCTCTCTCTGTGTCAAATAAATAAATAAAAATCTTTTTTAAAAAAGGAAGAAAAAATTTAAAGTTTTTTAAATGAGCAAATATATCTGTGAGATAAGCTAGTTTGCAAAGTTAGTTCCAATCACGCACATGACCTTAGAGAGTGGTGGGTTCCTTTTGGAAGTCCTAAACTTCTTGCAACTTGAATACACAAAAGAGGGCTTCTTCTTATGAAAGCTACTGAATTTCAGTATGAAATGAATGTCACCACTGATGGTGACATCATGGTCACCACCAATCTGAGAAAAAAATCAAGAATTCATTATACTGTGATTGACACTTTTAACAGGTTTGTTAAATCTTCATTAAGTTCTCCAGTGGGAAGGACTTCCCTGTGTTTACAATAGTAAGCAAATTTCCCTATTGTTACAATGGATTATATATGAGAAATAAGTCCTCTTATTGATTTTCCAAATAACTGAAAGTTTATGGAACAAAGACTTCAGTATTTTGCTGAAAAGAATACAAGAACTCATTATATGATAAGCCATTTAAGAGATCTGTGTCATCTCTAACATCAGTAGTTTTATATAACAGAAAATTCAGTTACTGGAATTTAGAAACATCCATATACTTGCCTGAGCATATCCTGTGTTTTATGAGTTCTAAAATAGATTTTCATGGCACTAACTACTTTAACCCTGTCCTATGCAAAAGCCTGAGACATCAGAGTTTTAAAATATAATTAATTATATTTTCTAATACACATTTAACTAAGACAACTGTTAAAATAAGAATGTCTTCCCATTTGTCACTTAAGATGTTCAGACACAGTGGTATGCTTACCAACTTGGGAAATATTCTTACAGTGGGAAAAGCACTATAATTGGAGCCAAAATACCTAAATTCAAATCATGGTTCTGCCCCTTAGCAGTTATTTGATCTTGAAATGTTACTTAACATCTGAGCTTCAGTTTCATTTTCAAAAGGAAGACTTGCAAAAAAAAAAAAAGCGTATTTGGGGATCATCATATCATAGAACCAAATACTGCCACATACATCAAGACCTGTGTTTGCATTTGCATTTGTGTCACGTGGAGTCCAATGCAATTACAGTGACTAAAACCTTGCTAGTAGTTCAAATAGAGAAAAATGGGGCAAGAACTGAGTCACAGGGCACAGGCATGCTGACCTCAAAATAGCTGCACTTTAGGTATCAGTACTGTACTTCGGGAGTTTTACTTCTTTGAAAATATGACGTATGTTTCGTGCCAAGGGAAGACTAGATGATATTGCAGCATAAATTATCATTGCAGAAGAAAAGTGACTCGATCTTGGGCTCATGAGTTTGAGCCCCACGTTGGGTGCATAGAGATTACTTTAAAAAAATGTTAGAAGAATTTAACATGGTAGCAGCAACATTGTTTGGACATTAGAATGTCTCAGACTTTATTGCAATGGTGACAATGGAATCATCAACACGAATGTAGATGTGAACCCAGTTCTAGAATATCCTTATGTCTGACTTCTAAAATACTTTCAAAATAGAAATACAAGATTAAAAATTATAATGGAAAGATATAAATATCAGATTTTTCCTTATTATGACATCAGATGATCCTAATGTCAGATTTACCCTCATCTCACTCTTATATCTACACAATTTATAGGATGTTTTGATCAGATATTTATGTATGAGTATGTGTGGTTGTTAAAATCACTAGCAGAGGGAAGAAGTAGGCTAAGTATGTGACCAAGAAAAAGAAAATTAATGTACATAATCACAATTAGATATCAGATTTTTAAGACAGTATCCATTAAAAGTAGACAATCTTCTTTATTTTGGTAGGGCCTTGCCTACCAAAAAAGAGGGATTCTCCCTTGGCCCTCGAAAGATAATATATGATTATAGCCCAAGATTGGGAAGCATCTCCCATTCATACAGCAGTGACTAAAAAAGCTCTAGGTTTATTCATCGAAGCCTTGTGCAGACCCATTCTGGGAGTTAGCCACAGGAACAGAACATCCTCATTCATTTTGGCTTTAACAAAAAGGACTTGTACTTTGCCCTATAATAAGGTGCTCAGAAGTTGGGAAGTTCCAAACTCCAACTCCTCCTCTCTAGAATCTTCCTGGTAGTAAGATGGCCACAACAGTTCTACACATGGTACTCAAACACAACATTCACAGAAGGAAAAGGGATTGTCTCTCCTGGTGTGTCCTCTGTAGGAGAGAGAATACCTTTTCCCAGAAAAATCCTGGTAGTGCCCACCACATTTCATCGGCCAGAACTGTGCCACAGGCTCACCCCTGAATAAGCAACTGGCAATGGACCTGGGACTAATCTGAGTGGCTTAAACCAATCAAAACTGAACCCTGAGCAGGGGATAGGGTTACCTTCTGATGAGTCGCTTGGGTAAGAGATGGATCACTGTGGGAAAAAGGGAAAGAAATGAGTACTAAATGCACATAAATATGTAAACAAATAAACCCTGTCTTCCGTTCACCAAAATGCCTGAACTGGACATGGAAAGAATAGTTGGCCAGTTCTGCTCTCTAGAGATTTAACTGGATTGTTTTTCACAACTAGGAGGTTGTCTACTTTCTAATAATCGTAATTTATTGACTATTTGTATAATTCCATTTAATCTCCTCTTTGGGTTTATTAGATGTACTGCTTTGAATAGTGTCCCCCAAAATTCATGTTCACTGGAGCATCAGAATGCGACATTACTTGGAAATAGGGTCTTTGCAGCTATAGTTCAGATAAGGTCTTCCTGGGTGAGCATGGGTCTTATTCCAATGACGCATCCTTGTAAGAAGAGAAAGCAGAGACACACAGACACAGAAGAACACCAAATGAGGCAGGCAGGGATTGAAGTGATGTGTCTACAAACCAAGAATGCCAACGAGTGCCAGGAACCACCAGAAGCTAGAAAGAGGCAAAAAAGGATTTTCCCCTAAAGTCTTCAGTCACCTTGGCCCTGCTGACACCTTGAATTTAGATTTCTAGTCTTTAGAAACTATGAGAGAATAATTTTGGCTGTTTTAAGCCTTTTGGTTTGTAACAGTTTGTTACGGTAGCCCTAGGAAACTAAAACATTAGCTGTATACCTCTCAATCTTATTTTTTAGGGGGTTGTTTTAGAGTTTATAATATTTTTAATTCATCACCATTTACTTCCGACTATTATACAATCTCAGGTATATTTTAAGAAACAACAATATATTTAAATTTCCCTATCCCATCCTTTGTGCATCCTTTATACTATTCTACTAATCTTATAAACCTGAGAATATGCTGTTTTTCAAAAAGTTTTTGCTTTAAACAATTACATTTAAACATATTTTTAAATTAGAAAAACTTTCATATGTCTCTCTCTCTCTACAAATTTATCATTTCTTGATTTCTTATTTCCTTTTTGTATATCTGCCTTTCCATATGGTATTATTTTTCTTCAATCTGAAGGCTTCCTTCAGCATTTATTTTAATGTAGGTAGGCTGGTGACAAATTTTCTCGCCTCTGATTCTCTAAAGATGTCTTGATTTTGCCTTAATCTTTGAAGAACATTTTTGCCAGATATAGAATTCTAGGTTGATAGGATCTTCTCTTCTTTTTAAAATTTCAGCACTTCGAGGCGCGCCTGGGTGACTCAGTTGGTTAAGCATCCAACTTTTGGTTTCAGCTCTAGTCATGATCTCACCGGTCCTGAGATCAACCCCTGCAGTGAACTCCATGCTCAGCAGGGAGTCTGCTTGAAATTCTCTCTCTTCCTCTTCCTCTGCCCCACTCCCTGCTCTCTCTCTCTCTGTCTCTGGAATAAATAAATAAATATTTAAAAATAAATAAATAAATCTCAGCACTTGAAAGAGTGCATTCCATCGTCTCCTGCCTTGCATTGTTTCTGATGAAGAGTCAAGACATTCTTACTTTTGCATTGCTATATATAGTGTGCCTTTTTTTTTTCCTTCTGGTTGCTTCTAAGATTTTCTCCTTCCTACAGGTTTCCACCAATTTAATTATTACGTTCCTTTGTGTGATTTTGTGTGTGGTGTGTATTTTACTTGTGATTCATTTAGCTCCTTAGATGATTAGGTTTGTAGTTTTTATCAAAATGGAAGTTTTTCAGTTCCTGCATTTGAAATATTTTTCTTTTCCACCCTATGAGTCCAATTACACATATATTAGAACACTTGGAATCGCCCCACAGGTCACTATGGCTACTTGTGTTTTCCGCCAACTTTTCCTCCTCTGAGGTTCAATTTAGAGTGTTCTTATTGCTGTCTTCAAGTTTACAAATATTTTTTCTATAATTTCTAATATTCTAAGTCCATTCAGTGAATGTACTTTTCAGTTCTAGAGAGTCCACTTGATTCTTTTATGTCTTTCATTTTTCTTCTTATAGTCATATTTTACATTAAACCTTTTTTTAAGATTTTACTTTTTTATTTTTTAAAAATTTTATTTATTTATGTATTTATTTGACAGAGAGAGAGAGAGAGAGAGAGGCAGCGAAAGAGGGAACACAAGCAGGGGGAGTGGGAGAGGTAGAAGCAGACTGCCCGCTGAGCAGGGAGCCCGATGTGGGGCTCGATTCCAGGACCCCAAGATCATGACCCAAGCCAAAGGCAGATGCTTAACAACTGAGCCACCCAGGTGCCCCAAATTGTTACTTTTAAATAATCTCTACACCCAATGTAGGACTCACATTCACAGCCCCTAGATCAAGAGTCACATGCTTTAACTGACTGAGCCAGCCAGGTGCCCCCATATTAAATTTTCTTAAGGCTTCCGTCATTTGTTTATTTTTTGGGATAGTCTATGTATTTTTTTCCATTATATATTGAACATATATTTTTAAAAGATTTCTTTACTTTTCAATAACCTCTACACCCAGTGTGGGGTTTGAGCTCACAGTCCCAAGGTCAAGTGTTGCTCCACCAACTGAGCCAGCCATGCACCCGATGCTTTTTTTTTTTAAAGAAAGTTTAATTTTGTGTTCAGACACAGTTGATTTCAGACCACCTTAAATCTTTTGGGAATTATTCTTAAGCTTTTTTTAGGATAGACTTTGTGTAGGTTTTACTGTTTTTTCCTCTGACACCAACCAACTCTGACATCAACTTGATGTCACACAATGCTATTCAATTCCGTCACTAACTAGCTGGAGATAGTGTCAGACTCTACAGGTTTCAGAGCTCAGTCCCGCCAGAATGTCCTTGATTCAGATGCCAGCAGCAAGTATGGGGTCCTGAGATTACCCACCCTTCTGTTCAACTTGGATCCAAAGTCAGAGGTTCCCACACCCTCCCCACTTTGGGTTCCCTAATTTGCTAGACTGACACAAACCTTGGGAAAGCACCTTACTCACTATTACTGGTTTATTATAAAGATATAAGTCAGGAACAGCCAAATGGTAGTGATGTGGAAGGAAAGGTACAGGGGCCCAGTGAGGGAGGGAGGCATACCACCCTCCCAGCACATTGATATGTTCACCAACCCAGAAGCTCTTCAAATCCCATTGTTCAGGGGTTTTTATGGAAGTTTTATTATGCAGCCATAGCTAATTAAATCACTGGTCTTTGGTGACTTTAAACTTAATCTCCAGGTCATTTCTCTCGACCAGAGGTTGGGCAGTGGGTCTAAAAGTCCTAAACTTCCAATCAAAGCTTTCTCCTTCTGGCAACCAGCCCTCATCCTGAAGCTGTCTAGGGGCCTGTCAATAGTCACCTCATTAGAACAAAGGACGCTCTATTTCCCTTATCACTCAGGAAATTCCAAGATTTTTAAGAGCTCTGGGCTAGGAACCAGGGACAAAGACCAAGTATCTTCCTACAATACTACAGGCATGCTGGTAACTGTTTAACAACTAATGCTCTAGGCGAAAATAAAACCCCGATTTGTAGTGTATGTTGTGAATGCCGATTTCCTTGGTGTAAATATTCCGTAATGGCAGATGTCCGGCCACCCACACAATGTCCCTGAGGGTGAAGTTAGGAAGAGAGATGCACCATTGGCTCTCACAGACTAGTGGGAGCCAGCTCCAACACACCACTGCCTTTCCTCTGGTCCCATGTAGCCCTAAAATGAAAGCATAACAATCTTGGATCTCTACCGAATTCATGGGTGTTGGAAGATCTCCCACACTGAATGGTGAGAAATTGAACATCTGCCCATCCTATGTGAACTCTGAGAATTGCTCATCATATCTTTCCAGTCACTGCTCCTTCTTTCAGAATTTTATTTGCATAGGCTCCATGGAGTTTTATTCTACACACATTCTGCTCAGTGTTCAGCCAAGGTTTCCAGAGGAAACCTTCAGAAGATTTCTGAATCCTTCTCTTTTTACCTCCCTTCTCTCTGGTGCTCTGCTTTGCATATCCACACCACCTTCACCTGCCTGAACTCTGTCTCCTCAGCTCCGCGACACTGCGGGGATCTTCTTGGGTTTCCCACCTCTGCACCACCTTCTAGAAAGTGCCTCCAGGCAGGAAACTGTGTTAATAATTGTAGGACTTACCCTGTCCAGGCAGGAAACTGTTAAAAACTGTTTTAGGACTCACCTTGCTTGCTTCTTTTCTCTCAGGGATCACGGTTCTATGCTGCCTGGGGCGCCTTGTCCACAGCTGTTGTTTCTCACACTTTGTCCAATTTTCGGGGTTCTCTACAGTGGGAGTGCAAGTCTCCGTTGCTGCCAGGAGAGGGAGGCATGCTCCTGATCCCACTTAAGTAGGACAGGTTCCTTTCTTACAGGCAGAGCCCACATTTCGGATTTCATATTTTCCTTTTACAGGAAAGGAGCTTCCCTGAGTTCTGCTTTGACGGAAGCCAGCAGCCTGCCATTCTCGCTTTACTAACTGGATTGTCTGCCCACCCGGAGCGAGTCTTGCGAAGCCAGCATTCTGGGAGAGGCACCATTCCTCTGGGTTGTCCAACCAGAGCACAGACACCTCAGCGACAGACCTAAATTGCTATCCTCAGGGACCACCGGGACCAGCATTACCCATAACGGTATCAGGAAGAGGGCTTAACCTCAGGGGCTTCCGAAACCAGCACGAGGACTAATTCCAAGTAACTAAAGTCACCTCAGCAAATGAGAGTGAAGGACAATTTGTTACAATTAGTTAGGCTTAAAATAATAACCGCTTAACATTTGACTCTCTTTATATTGACTTCAACATTTTCTTTATAAGGAAAGTGGAAAAATCATTAGCCAGGCATGCCTAAGAGGCTTCTGTCTGTTCTGGAACAATCTCAATTTCCCTTATTTATGTGTTTGTTTATTTTTATTTATTTATGTATTTTTGAAAGCACGAGAGCACGAGCAGGAGGAGGGGCAGAGAGAGAGGGAGAGAGAGCGAATCTTCAGTGGGGTGAGCTCAGCACAGAGCATAAGGGGGCTCGATCTCAGGACCCTGAGATCACAACGTGAGCTGAAATCAAGAGTCGGACGCTTAACCAACTGAGTCATCCGGGCGCCCCCCAATTTCCCTCTTTTAGCAGCACGCTCTAGCTTGGCTGACCCTCTTCTGGGTGTCCCATGCTGTTCTCGCTGCATGTGAGTCTGGGCTGGACATCTCATTATCACCGCCTTTCCTGTCAGAGGCACAGCTCTCTTTTAGCCTGCTTCAAATTGCTCGTTTCTACTTTGCATGTCAGGGTCGTTAACAACCAAACAGTACGATATTTTTCTTTCTTCCAACAGGTTCTGCCAAATGCCCCCCAGTGGTTACCTGTCATCACGGGACAGCCTGTCTTCTTACTGGTGTGGTGTATTACTGTCCTGTGGCTGATGTAACAAATCACCCCCAAACTTGGTGGCTTAGCACAACAGGAATTTAGTGTCTCACAGCTCTGGAGACCAGATGTCCGAAATCAGTTTCACGGGACCCACCCCAGGGTGTTGAGAAGGCTGTACTGCCTCCACAGGCTCGAGGGAAGGATCTGTTCCCTGTCTCCTTCAACTGGTAGTGGCTTGCTGGCACTCCTTGCCTTGCTCCGAGTTTTGAACCCATTCACTTTCAACCTCTCTGGGCTCCTTCTTCACCTCTCTTTCTCCTCTGTGTGTATCAACTCTTCCTCTGCCTCTCTCCTATAAGGACATTTGAGATGGCTTTGGGGGCCCACCTGGATAATTCAGGGTAATCTCCTCATCTCAAGATCCTTGGAAACATCTCAAAGGCTCTTTTTCCAAATAAGGTAACACGGGCTCCAGGGATTAAGATGTAAAGGGGCAGGGACATCTTCAGTCTACCACCTGGGGCGTTCATGTCTGCGTGTATTCCTTTGTTACTGCTGGATTCTGTAAGCCTACGCTTCTGGCTGTGGCACTTTGGGGAAGACGTCTAAAGAATCTTACTACAGGCCCCTGTGTAATATTCTTAAATTAAATACCTTTTCTGTCCTCAGTAATTCAAGATTTTCTTTCACCCTCTTTGGACTCACTCTAGTCAAGGTTACCCTATGTCTATAAGAAGTCCAGGGACATACCCAGAGAGTATTCAGGGGACACTACTACCTCCATTTGTTACAAGAGCTTCATATATTCTAGAATAGCACAGTCCCTTAGCCTCAAGAGAGCCTAGACCCACAGAGCAATGCTCACAGCTCACACCCACACCCTTAGTTACCTGAGAGTTTAAGCAGGGAGGAAAAGATAGAAAATGCAAAAAGAAACATTCTGGGTCACAGATTTGAAAGAGAGGAAAGAATAATAAAGAAGGGAAAATAAAGGGAAAAAATAGCCTCATTTCAAGGGAAAGAGTCAGCCAACAAATCAGCAATCATTTAATGAGCAGCCAAAACACACAGAATGTACTAGGCCCTGTTGAGGGAAAGAAAACAAGTATGACATCACCTGTGCCATCACAGGGTCTTCCATCTAGGAAAACCGAGAGGAACTTAGGAGCCCTAAAGAGACGGTGAGGAGAAGGGGCAAGATACATGAAATCAGCACAAATCAAACTGATAGACCTCAGCGACAGATGGGTTGTGGGAGCAGAGAGAGAAGAAAGCGTTGTCATTGACCGATGACCTTGTCAATGACCGATGACCATGATGTTCACAGCCTGGTCGCAGGGGAGTAGGGGGAGAAGGAGCAGCTGGTTTGGAGATGGAGACTGGGAATTGCTAGGTTTGAAGAAGGACACCAGACAGCAGGTGTCACTCTACGCCCAGGCTGAACATCACAAAGCAGCCACTGAGCTACCAGAGGACGATAAAAAGCTGTGACCTTTTATAGCCACGTCCTGGCCTGGGATCCTGTCCTGACTTTGTCTCCTGCAGGGCTGGTACAGAACCCAGCAAGCACTAGAGACACACACTGTGTACAGACATCCACGCTGCTGGTGGATCCTGGGAGCCCTATGCCCTGAAATCCCACCACTGAGGATTTTGATCTTGGGGGAGGTAAAGCCTTAGACCAGGGGTCACAGGCTCATATGCCTTGGAGTTAGCAGGTTGGGATCAGGTGGAGAAGTGAGGTCCATGCAAACTAGATTGTATGCCCTCCCTAAAGACTTTCATATTCAGAAATTAACAAGCAATCCCTGCCGGCCTAACTAAATATATCTTGGCCAACCACGTTGCAACCGATGACTTAGGCCCTTCTCTCCCGGGACATGTTGACAGATGTCAGACAGCAAAGTTGGATGCATAGGAGACATGGGGCTGGGGGCTGGTGGAGTAGACATTAGAATATCTAGACAAAGTAAGGCGTCTGTATACACAGTTTGTTTCTTTTCCCCATTCAAAGGGCTCCAAATGCCTAAGAGTTGGAGACACAGATTTGGACACAGAGTTGGAGGCCAGATGCTCAGGAAGGCCGTGGTCCTGCTCTGTCCACATGGAACCAGGGAACATGGCAGCATATTATCTGATTCAGGGTCCCCCCAAACCTCAGACATTCATGAAGGTCCCCACCTTCATGGTTTTGCCATATCACCTAGACTGGCTTAACCCTTTTCTTTAAGTAGATCTTAAATTAAATCACTTTTTTATTTAGACTCTTCCTTTAGACTTTTCCTAAGAAAGGTCTGAATGCAGTTTGGTGTTTCAGGGTCCTGGCTTTGAATAAATAAGCCCCAAGTTCAAATCTAGACTGTGACCTTGCTCTAATCACCTCCACTGTCTGAGTTTCTGTGTTTTCACCTCTACCATAGAGAGAACCACACCTGCCTCCCTGCAATGCCTTGAAAATTTGTGACAGCACATCAAAATCCTGAGAAGTGGTGCTGCCGTGAACGCTGCCCTCTCTTGCTTGGCTTGTCCTCCCCACCCCCCACCCCCCCCCCACCCCAGAGTGCACTGGTCGGGGGTCTAGGGCCGGGACCTGCGGCCTGGGCCAGGAGGCATGCTCACAGGGAGGGACCCACTGCTGCCCAGACCAGCCAGCCTCTCTGGCCGGCAAGCCCTGGGGCGGCCCCCAAGTCTCGTCCCTCCTCTCTCCTCCACCTTCCAGGCACAGGTGATGGCTACGCAACCACCATGGTATGATTCGAGGACAACCTGTTGCACAGGTGCTGAGGAATGTGTCCTGAAATGCACCGAATGTCTACCCTCCTCACCTCCTACATATTCAACCCTTTCCTGGGGGACGCATGACCTTACGGAGACACACAAAACTATTTTCTCTGGGTGGCGACATTTAAGCCAGCAGCATTTCAGAACACACTAGAGAAGGATCCATAAATTAAGCTGCTTGGACTGAGGAATCCAGAATATCTGGGCTGCAAGAGACCACCCTGGAAATCACTCAGTCCAGCCACATCTCTTGGCGAGAGGCAAAACTGAGGCCCAGGACTCTCTGGAGAGGCCGATGCCTTTCCGCATTCACACCCCTGGCAGGAGCAGCAGCGTTGGGACTGGGTGCCACGTCTCCTGATGGGACTTCTCACTGCCACAGCCAATTGCTTTTCCATACCTGTGCCCCTTGGCCTGCACGTGGCCAGCGAGCTTTGAGTACAGAATTCCAGAAGGAGAGGTTTCGTGTGGGTGAGAAGCTGAAGTTGGGTTTTAAAGGTTAAATATTGGAGGGTGGGTGTTGGTTGTGATGAACGGCGTTAGCTTGGAGTCAGACAGACCTGAGATCAAAGCTACCTCGTTACTCACTAGTCGTGTGCTCTTGTCCTTGGGCAGGTCAGACAATCTCCCTGCCTCCCATCCCTGACCTGCAGCCCCGGGGTAACACCACCCACAACACAGGATGGTTGTGAGGACGACATGAGATTTTTGCACCAGGCCATCGACAGTGCTCAAACCATCCTGAACCCCAGGGGGACGCACATTTACACTGTATGGTCTGCCTGGAGTTATGCAAAGGCAGCCTATCGCTGGACACACGACTCTAGGTCAAAGGAAGTGAAGCTCAGACACTGAAAATCTCCCGTGAAGGAATGAGAAACGTTAACAGTTTGGAAGCCACACTTACCACCGAGATGATAGCTCTGAGTGGCTTTCTCCTTGCAAGAAGATTGGGGCACCTGGGTGTTCAGTTGGTTAAGCAGCTGCCTCTGGCTTGGGCCATGATCCTGGGGTCCTGGAATCGAGTCCTTCATCAGGCTCCCTGCTCAGCAAGGGGTCTGCTTCTTCCTCTCCCACTCCCCCTGCTTGTGCTGCTTCTGCTCTCTCTCTCTCTCTCTCTCTCTGTGTCAAATAAATAAATAAATCTTTTAAAAAAGAAGAAGAATGGCAGGAAAGCAGAGTATTATCAATGGGGATGAAGGATGACCAGGAATGATGGACTGAAAGGGGGTAGGGGAGCTCCAAGGTTAATTGAAACAAACTTGAATCGGGTTTTCTTTTCTTTTCTTTTCTTTTTCTTTCTTTTTGTTTTGTTTTGTTTGTTCTTTTTGTTGTTGAGAGAGAGAGAACACGAGCAGGGCAGGGGCAGAGGGAGAAGGAGAAAGAATTCAAGCAGGCTCCACACTCAGCACGGAGCCCAATGCAGGGTTCGATGCCATGACCCTGAGATCATGACCTGAGCTGAAATCAAGAGGCAGGCGCTTAACCGACTGAGCCACCCAGGCGCCCCATACTGGGTTTTCAAACGGAAGAAAGTAATTCTTTAGAGGAAGTGGCGATGTTGCTCTGTCCCGGTCGTGTGGCTGCTGTCTTAGGTGTCTCTCTCCTCTGATGGGAGGGTTGGCTCTCTGAGCCCAGAGCTGGGCTTCCTCCTGTCTGGAGTGAGGTGTCCCGTGGGTTTTCCCACAGGACTCAGCATCGGGCCAGGGACGCCTGTGACCGCCTGGCTCTGCTCACTGCCTAGCTGCGGGCGCTGCTGTCCGTCCTCCGCGCAAAGCCCTCCGAGACCCACCTGCACCTTTCCCCCCACCCCCATCCGAGGGCAGCTGCAGCCTCCAGATGTGCATGGACTGCCCTGCCAACAGCAGCAAGGGGCCTGGCCGCCGCCCCCAGGGCCCCCTGCCTGAAGACACCTCAGGATTTGCTCAAGCTTTAGAAAGGTACCAGTTTAAACTTTAGTCCCTGGAACAAAGCAGACCCCCCAAAAGGGAAAACTTGCTTACAGAAATCACTATCACCGGGTGGAATAAACAGAGATTCAAAAATTGTATTTTCTCAGGTAAGAAATCGAGGCACAGATTTTCTACGAAATTCACGTGGTGAATCAGAAACGGGAATCATAATCTCCCAACATTTAATATGTGATGACCATGTTATCACTCATTCAACATTTAAACTGCTCCTATTTCTGAGCATGGTAAGCAATGGGTCAGGCGTTTTTGTATGTATCTCTAATATCCACAACAACCTAGCGATATTAGAAAAGTAAGGCTTAGAAGTGAAAAACTTGCTCAGGATCACCCACCGGATAGGTGGCAGAATTAGCATGAACCCAGGTCTGTGCATCTGCAACACCTACAAATCTCAGGCTAGAGTCACCTTTCCTGCTCCCAAGTAAACCTTCGCCTTTGGATCCGTGTCTGGGTTTCCTCTCGATGCTGAATCGAAGACCTTTATTAAGCCCCCTGGTGTCTTTATCTTCCTCGTGACTTTTAGCATTGGAATTGGGGGGTGAGTTCATTCCTGTAAGGGTAAAGAAAGGAATATTCCTGAGCACATAGAAAGCAAGGGGTGGCATTTATGTGATTCTCATGTTAGAATGGAGAGACCAAGGCTCACAGAGGGGAAGTGACTTGCCCTAGGTCACTAGTAAGTATGGAAAGGCCAGATTTCACAGCCAGTCTGTCTGACTCCAAAGCCCAGACTCCCCGTGGTCCCAGGCTGCCTGATGAGGCTAGAATTGAACACTCTTCGTGCACCCCAGAGAAGGGAAGTGAGCATCCCGAAGAGAACAGGCATGGATTGAACATTTTCAGTGGCTCTCTCTCCTACCATGTGAAGTATCTACAACGAGCTCAGAGCCACAGGCTACCATTTATTTTAACCTGTTGCCCAGGATGGTGAGAAGTCCATCTGGGCTAGTTTCACGTGAAGCTGGAAAAGCTATCTTAGGGGATGCAGACACACAGAAGAGTTGCCGATGATATTCCTAGATACAAACTTGGATTCTCTCTCTCTCTTTCTCTCCCTTTGATGCAGGATAATTTGGATTGTCTCTTATAAGGAGGTATTTTTGCTTTTCTATAAGATGATGATTTATGTTAAGCAAGTGCATCTTTGGAGACTGAGGGAGAGAGAGCCAGCCAGCCGTGGGCAAGAGTGCAATGGATAGACTTTGATTTGTCTGGTCCTCCCTGGGACCTGCTCCTCTTCCCACTTTGTTTCTACAAAGTGACCTCCCCCCGCCCCACACACTCACCTTCTGTGATTAGTTCAGGATCCGGCACCTGATCCAAGGTGGGTGGGATCCCCTTCCCTGGGCATTTGGAGTTGGTCCCAAGAAGGAGAAAACTTTACTCTCTCTTCAAATACCTGTGGCCTGGACACTTCTGTCTATTGCATGGACCCTAGTAACACTGAAGCTTTCGGTTCTGTGAGATACCCCTAGATCCTTATAATCGTCTCCGTTCCCACCCTGTCCTTTGTTTTGTTACTTACAACTAAGGATTCTTGCTAATATCCCCAACCTTCTGTCACCCCTATATCCAGAGAGTCTCCAAGCCCCACTGTTCTCGCACCCGCCCTTCTCTCCGCTCCGCTACCTGGATCAGAGCCTTCCCATCTCATGCCGGATTTCCACACCAGCCTCCCAGTGGGCCTCCCTACCTCCGTCTGACCCTCCAGTCCACTCTCGACACGGTGGCTGTGACCATCTACTGGGACTCAAGGGGAATCATTCCACTCCCTTGCTTTTGACCGTTCTGGTGCCTTCCTGTCTCCCCACAGCCTTCGACTTCAAATCCAGACTCCCGGCATAGTGTCGAGGCCCCGTGTGATCGGGCCTCCAGTCTCAGCTCTCATCCGTCGCCTTCTCTTCCTTCCATGTAACCCCCGTGCTGCTGCTCTGCTTGCGTTCCCCCAGGCTGGCAAGCTCCTCTCCTGGTCTCTGGGAACCGGAGCTCCTATTCGTTCCTAATTATCAGGAACAAATGTGAGTCCTTAGGCCTCATTTCTTTTTTTTTTAATTTATTTAAATTCAATTAATTAAAATATACTGTATTATTAGTTTCAGAGAGAGTTCAGGACTTCATCAGTCTTACACAACACCTGATGCTCATGACATCACGTGCCCTCCTTAGTGCTCATCACCCAGTTCCCGGTCCTCCTCCCCTCCTCCCCCTCCCCCCTCCCCTCCAACTGCCCTCGGTTTGTTGCTTATGATTCAGAGTCTCCAGCGGTTTATCTCCCGCTCTGATTTTATCTTGTCATTGACCTCATTTCTAGTCTCACAGGTGGTAAAGAATGGACCAGGCCTTCCCTTTCTCCACATTCCCCTTTCTGACGTTGTCCCATAACAAGTCTTTTTAACTTCCCAGTGTCTTCCCTCTGTTACTTCCGGAGCAAAATCTGTTGCCAGTTATTTACTTCCTGGTATAGATTTAAGGCAATGAGATGCCTCTATGGAGAGTATTTGCCTGTAAAGTCTCCCCACTGAAGCAGAATTATTATTATTAGTAGTAGTAGTATTAGTATTTTAAGTAGGCTCCATACCCAGTGTGGAGACCAATGTGGGGCTTGAACTCACAACCCTGAGATCAAGACCTGAGCTGAGATCAAGAGTCAGACGTCTGACCGACTGAGCCACCCAGTGCCCTGAGGCAGAACTGTTACAGCGACATCAGGCACCTGCGAGAGGCAGGGGAAGGCGTGTGACTGCTCAGAGGAGGCGCCCTGCCGCACAGCACATAGCCTGTGTTAGAACCACTCTGTTTGTGAGCCTGGAGCACTCCGAACCGGGCTGGAGAGGGAGGGAGAAGGGAAGAGGGTGAGGACGGGGGAGAGAGAGAAGAAGTAGGGGATAGCAGGGTGGGTAGGAAGCCAGAGGCTGTCTTCCGTGTTCCTGACTTGTCCCGGTTGGGGGTCGCCCATGTGATTCTCGGGGGCGGGGGTCCATCCACGGGGACTCCGATGAGAATGACCACGGCCCTCTCCTCCTGGCCCGAACCCTCGAACCCTCTCGTGGCTCCTCACTGCCTACAAGACACGCTCCCATCTCTCCCCCAGTGAAGAAAAACATTTTTCTTTCCTAAAATCTCTTGAGGCGGAAAAAGCTCTTTTGTGTGCTTTCTCGGGATCCCTCATTTATAATCTTTAGAATAGACGCTCCCAAAGGCCGAGGTCTTGCCGTCTTCGTGTGTCCCGCAGGCCACCGAGCACCTGACTCCGAACCCATGTTCCATAATGAGTTAAACGGAATTAACGAAGAGAGAAACCGCCGAAGATCAAAGACGCAATAAGAAGCCAAGCAGGCAGCAAAGCAGGGCGAACAGGGGAAAAAAGACCTCATTTTCAGCCGAGCATTCCATCATCCTTCCCGGCATTTTATGGCAGTTCCCTGGCAAGGCTCCCATGCTGTAGCGAGCCAGGGAAGGGGGGCGGCAGAATGATGTTGCTCGTGGGAGTTTGCCTTGCTCTTTGATGCTGCTGCTGTAGGGCAGGTGCATTTGGTAAATTACCCACTAAGGTGGCGGGTCATTTATAGCCGCCCCAGCCCCACCTGGCAAATGAAGCCTTGGTTTTCTACAGGCAGGCAACTCAGAGCAAAGCCGAGAGCCTCACAGATAAACTGGAAAACAGATTGCTCTTGCCAGAAGCAAACTTGGCCGGGGAGGCCTGGTGGATGCAGCGGCCGAGGGATCCCCAGCACCTGGCAATCGGCTGGCTGGTCAAGGTCCTGGGGCTCAGGTGGCTGAAGGGGTACGTTCCGGGCTTTCTAAGACCCTGTCCTCTGAACATTTGTATGAGAAGCATGTCCATCTTTGAGCCTGTCTTCTCACTTGCAGAATGGGGTGACAATAACTGCCTTGGGGGTATTTTGAACATCGAATCATGCCTGGTGCATGGTAAACACTCTGTAGAGAGTACCCATCATACATCTCATTGTCTCAAGGCCTCAGTGATTTCATCTGTTAAATGGGGAGAGCAATACCTATTTTGCACGAATATGCTAAGGATCAAGTGAAGTAGAATCTAGGTGCTGAGCAAAGGAGGCAAGGAATTTATGGTACATCGGCTTGGATGTTCTAAAGCCAAACGGAGCTCTCCGCAGGATCTTCAGATCAGGTGAGCAGATAGGCAGGCAGGAGGAATGCCACGGGCAGTGAATCTTGGTTTCTGAAAGGTAGGTGATAAAAGTCTCTCGAGAAATGTTTACAGACATGCTGAAGACATGGGGGCTAGACACCAACACCTCTGACTACCTGAACAAGCACACACCGAGAGGGTTAATAGCAAGGAGGAAATACTTCTCCTATTGTGCGCCTAGCACTCTAGAATCTGGCCCTATTCGAATGAATATGACTTATTAAAATTAATGATTTGAATTAAGACAGAAACCGTGCTTATTTAACTTGGAAAACTTGAACAAGGGCAAAAGCAGCAAGATTTCAGCAAGATGAAAAGATGGGCCAAAAGTATCATAATAATCAGTGGGGAAATGTAAAGGCCTGTACTTGGATTAAAGAAGAAGAAGAACGTAGCTGGGAAGCACAGGATGGAGGGAACCAGCTTAAATTCATATTAGAAAAAAAAAAGAAAAAACTACATTAAAAAAATGAATTAATGTGAATCATTGGTCCAATGTAACTGCCAAAAAANAAAGCACAGGATGGAGGGAACCAGCTTAAATTCATATTAGAAAAAAAAAAGAAAAAAACTACATTAAAAAAATGAATTAATGTGAATCATTGGTCCAATGTAACTGCCAAAAAAGCAAAGTCAATCTTGGGCTACATTAATAAAATAACAGTGGTTGGAAAAAGAGAAAAAATGCATTCAATATGCCCTAACATCTAGTCAAAACTGGGGCCTCTCTAGAGAAAAAGTAACCGGAATAAAGGTAGGTTTGAAAGACCATGCGATCTGAGAAACAGGTGAATAAAATGGAGTTAGAAGGTGACTGTGGGTGTAGTTAGCTCAATAAAGAGGTTTGTTTCTTTTTTTAGATTTTATTTATTTATTTATTTATTTATTTGACACAGAGAGAGAGAGAGAGAGAGTACAAGCAGGGGGAGTGGCAGGCAGAAAGAGGGGGAGAAGCAGGCTCCCCACTGAGCAGGGAGCCCGACATGGGACTCGATCCTGGGGACTCCAGGATCATGACCCAAGCTGAAGGCAGTTGCTCAACCAACGGAGTCACCTAGGAGCCCGATTTCTATATCTAAGTGAAAGAAAAACTCTCTTGCTGGAAAGGTCTTAGACATGTTCTGTGTAAAACCATAAGACTGAGCTTTAAATATTAAAAAAAAAATTTTTTTGTTACTTATTTGAGAGAGAGAGCTGGAGCAGGAGGAAGGGGCAGAGGCAGGGGAAGAAGCAGGCTCCCCGATGAGCAGGGAGAGTGATGTGGGGCTTTATCCCAGGACCCTGGGATCACGATCCAAGCCAGAAGCAGACACTTAACCAACTGATCCACGTAGGTGCTCTAGGACTGAGCTTTAAAAGGAATCTTTAAAAGGAGATCTATTTCAGTTCAATGGGAAGAAGTTCAATGGGCTGCATGGTCGTGAGAGGACCGCTACCGCTCCAGGCACCGTGAGCACAACCAAATACAGGGAATGGGAGCACCAGAAATCTCCTCTCTCTTATGTGTTTCCTTTATCAGGAGGCAAAATATCTTTTCTAGACTCTGAAGATTTATTCCATTGGCCAGAAGTGAATCACATGGCTGCCCCTAGCTGCAAGAGAGATCGGGGACTTGGAGCGCCTGGTAGGGGAGATCAGCAATAGGGTTAGCTAGGACTGGCTTCGACTGCTTATGATGGAGTAAAAAAGCCAATACCCTAAGAATAATAGATGGGAAAATGGAAAAAGCTTGGGTCCTTGATGACATCACTGAGCTGCTGAACTAATTTAAAATGGCCAACTTCCAGTCTTCTTAGAGTGAGAGAAAAATAAATTCAAATTTGATTAAGCCATTGTTGAGTTTCTGTTCCTTGCAGTCAAACGCACACTAGTGGATACAAAGACACTAGTGTTTATGAAAGTAACTGGGATATACCCAACTGGGCCACTTGTGGTTCCCATTCATCCAGCCAGTTTGCTGGAGTGTCTCCTTGGTTCCAGGCACGGGCTAACCTCTGGAAACGTAACAGAGACCAGAACCCGACGAAAGCCCTGTCCTCGCTGATGTTACAGTCCGGTGGAGAAGACAGGTACTGCTGAAGCCACCCACAAAGGAGAAGAAAGATGGAATTCCCATAAAAAGGGTGCAAGGTACCATGGGATCGCCCTGGTGCTGGAGTGGGAAAGGCTTCCCTGAGACATGCCCGTGAGCCTGAGATCTGCACATCCATCCACTCTCAGGCTGCTGTCTCTGCCCACAGTGGCCTCTCTTTATTGCCTACCTCCCGTTGACCTACTATCTGCTCTGTTGAAGCCTTCCCGGCATCCCAGACGCCTCCACGGTCAGTCTCCCATGAAGTCCTGACCTTCCCACTAGGAGGGACCTCTACCTCCTCTAACACCCTTGGGAAATGCTCTCACCCCAACCTAAAATTTGAGCCCTGCTTCTGCTTAGCTCCTCACTCCCACCCACTCCTGGAAAACAGGGACAGGCTTATCTTCCCATTAAATACCTAGCAACCTAGCTCGTTGTCTTGCACTTGGCCAACATTCGACGCTTACTTTAATTGAATTTGAAAACTATATTTTAGAGCTGTTTACCCCTGTCTAGTTTCAGAAAGGATTTGATGGCTCCCACGGAGTACTTTGCGTGTGTACGTGTGTTTGTGTGAGAGACGTTTCCACCAGCCCAGATATCCAGAACCTTGGATTTTTGTTCAAGAACTGGGATTAAAAAAAACTATTAAAGCATATTAATAAAGATTATCATTACACGGGAGTCCACGATCATCATTTACATGAGCTGAAGTCTGCCTGGGTTATCACCGAGCATTACAACGCTCATTCCTTAGTGTGAGAGGCAAGGTGTTCGTATCTCCCCAGATTCATAATGACACCTTCCCCATCTTTGAAGGGGTCTGGCTGTGTTCAATATTTTCTGGGTGACAGTTGTCCCGGAAGGCACAGGGCCTTTCCTTGGATTCACACATTATTAATCTTTACAGTAGATTCATAAAAGGCACACAGATTAAGGGACACTGTGACATAATCGCACACGGTAGCAAGTGGACGCCCTCTTGGGGATCATCCAGCGACCCGTCCCAAAGCCGGACAGTCACCGGATTCTTGGGCAGTAAGTAGCTTCGCCCAGCAGGACACGCAGAGGGTCCGAGGTTCCCAGCCACGGTCGTACTTAATCTTCACACACATCAGGGCGCACTCCGGCCGGGAGTTCAGCAGCCATCCTCTGGGTGGAGGTATGGCCAGGTTGTGCCGCGGCGGCCGGCCGGCTACCAGTGGCGCTAAGTTCAAAGCTGCCCGAGCTCTCGCCGCGAGCCGAGTCCGGGAAAGGAGCGGCCGGGAGCAAAGCTCCGGCTCCCCCGGGGGCGATAAAGGGAGCGCGCCCCGACGAGACGGGCTCGGCCCCGGAGCGAGCGCCCGGTGCCTCCTCCAGCTCAGGGGGCGCGCGGCTCCCGGCCAGGCCCGCTCAGGGACCCCAGTCTTCGCGGACGCCGCGCGGTGGCGGG